>JACWES010000018.1:775599-868428 GCA_025688845.1 Cucumis hystrix
TATTTTCGAGCTTCCGAGTATGAATCCACATTCATATCTTTAATATTTAAATGCTATTTAAACTTATAAGTTAACACCTTTTTCATCTTCTTTCTCTTTCTCCTAGTTTCTTTCATCCAATAGGTCCCACAACCCGATTTTGAGTCCAGAGGATAGTAGGTCAACCCTAATGGTGGTTCAAGTAACAATTGGACCTTCAAATGTAAGTTTTCTTAAAAATCTCTAATTCAAATTATTTTTCCGTTTAGGGTTCCATGTTAATTAAGTGCAATTAGGGTAGATTTTTTATCCAATTTTCACCTGCATGTTTTATTTCTATCACTTAGGCCTATCTTGGCCGAGATCACTTAATGGATACAAAACGGATAGATTTTCGAAAATTTCGAACACGTGAGAATATCGTTTTTTAGATTTAAGGAGTGTTTTAAAAGTCAACATACTCTCTTTTCTCTCATTTCTCTCATTTCTCACCATTTTCAATCCAAGGAAAGGTAGAGAGAAGAATTAGGGAGAAGGGGAAGAGAGAAGTTGAGTTGCATGCAAGAGTTAAAGCCAGAGCAAGAGGGTAGTTCGGCGCCAAGCTTCAGTCAAGAGGAGTTCGGGAAGATTTATAAACCAAGGATGTAAAGTTTCTGTTTGTGATTGGAAAAAATGTGTTTAAGTTGATTCTAAACATGGTTTGTTATCAAATGTTTAAAGCATAATTTGATGTTTGAATGTTTGAGAATATTGATTTACAAAGTGTTTCTAAAGCATGAGCTTAGAAATGTTTTGACATGCATGTATTTGTTAATGAATTTACTAATGAGCTTTACAAGCAAGCATGTCTATGCAAAGTTTCCAAAGTGTTTAAGCTCGAGAATGATTTTAAGCTATTGTTTTATGTATGATTTCATCAATGTATTTATTCAAGCACATTTACTTTTAAATGCTTAAAACTAAAGAGAAAAAGAGTTTATCAAGCCATGACTATGTTTAAAAATTGCTTTATGCAAAAGTTATTGTGTTTTAGTGTTGTTTTAGCAAAAAGATTCTTAAAAGGTTTGAAGCATATGATTTGATAAATGTTTTTTGTATCCAAGATGTCTCAAATAGCCCTTAGCGAGGTAGGTATTGGGGCGGCCAAGGAATTTGAGGTAAGGACACTTATCTTGAGGATCAGAGCTAGGGATGCTTATTTTTCTAGGAATAGGGATTGGAGAACCTCATCTCAGAAATTTGGAGGGGGTATTGAGTAACCTCTACCTTCTCCAAGGAGTAAATACTTCGGATATGAAAAGGAAAAATAAGGATTTTACTTACTATTTCTCAAATGTTTATCAAGTTAAAGTAATTATGTTATTGTTCATTGTTTACTATTTTTAAAGGTTTATGAAATGTGATTTGAAAACTTATCACTCACGGGGCTCATATAACTCACACTCTACAAAATGTTTTTCACTTTCAAGGTACAAATTGTGATGCTCCAGGTGTTAGACTTACTGCTAGGCCAATTTAATTTTTGTTGTTTAAGGGTTGGAGTTAAAGTCTGTTTTGATGTAATTTTGGTTGTTGTTAAATTTCTGTGTAAAACTTATATAAAGTTTGTCTAATTGAAAGAGTTGCTTCCAGTAGGTTGTGTGTGTTAGATTCCACTTGCATTTCATTTAAAGGTTAAAGGTTAAGGGTCAGGTGGTGTCATTCAGAAGGGGAGCGATATCAGTTGACTTCACGTCGTCTCTTAGGTCGAGTGTAGATGACTTAGTAGGGGGTGTGACATGTTTACTAAAATAAGTATGCAACACATATAATACAATCTTATAAAGTACTTGTCTAGGCAAATATTTCTAGCAAAGCAACTTCTAACTTAGAATCAACTAGCTTGGCTTTACTACGTTGTGGTAAAGCATGCCCATTACCCCAATGTGTTTCTTTTTGTCCTTAACCTTACGATGTAGTAGATCAAGTTCAGTGCTCTCATCATCTTTCTTTCTAACTTTCTTCTACGATGTAGTAGAGCACGTCCAGTACTTCCATCATCTTTCTCTCTAACTTTTGATAACTTGTAGAAATACAAGTTATTGTGAATTTTTAGGTAAAACAAGGGTGTCAAAACGCAACATAAAGAATCAAAACGGGTATCTTTTACTTTAGGACGTTACAGCTTAATTCTTGCTTTTCATCTTGTTGATTTGGCATAAGCGATTTAAGTATGTGATAAATGCTTGATAATGGATCTTCACTTACAAGGTTCACCATGTTTAGTTTGAACTTCATCCTATCGCCTGATTCTCTTTGAGAGAAGAAATTAGGTGTTGTTCGCCAACTACTCAAGAGAATAAGTAGCAAAAAACACACTAAACATGCGTAGGAAGGACTTAGTGACAAGCTCAATTCTAGCATTTGTCCTCCATCATTTGTGTCCCAAAAGTAGAACAAGTGTGGTGTTTAGGCGCCGAGAGGTAGCTCACCTTAAATAGAGAGGCAATGTGGTTCTTACCAAGTGAGGAAACCTAGATAGTTATCACATAATTATCTTTATCATTTATGTCCCGAATGACGAACAAGTATGGTGTTTAGGCGCTAAGAAGTTGCTCACTTTAATTATAAGGTAGTTATGAATATCTATCCTATCAAGGACCACCGCATGGCTTAATCGCCTACAACGCAGAAACTTTCCTTCATGTTTCTTTAATACAAGTTAGTTCACTTTCCATATTAATGTCATTTCATGCCACCATCTACATAATATCTAGTGCACACAATAGGATTAATATACATGCACATTATACTTTATAGACATTTATACCGCCTAAAATGAGAAGTAAATGCTAATGGAAATTTCCTGTGTTCAACCCTGCCTTATCCAAGAACCCTTGCCTTTCTTTTGTCTTCTAACCACCTTCTTGAGATTTGTTTTATAGATTTCAATTTGAATTTCTACATCCCCAGATTTCCTAGGGTTCAACCGTTTACTTCCACATTACTATGATAAACAAAAAGTAAAGAAAATTCTATAAATTCTTTTTGTTGAAGCTAAAACGGTAAGCACCTCCCTTACTATAATTATGCACTAGTATTGTTCAACTCTAGGTTTGCATTCTTTTATATCTTTAGTCTTTTTACAACATAGGTCTCTAGAAGTAGAGCCTTTAGGTTATATTCTGTTTGTATCTACTCAGTCAAGAGAGCTTATGTTATCAAGATCAATCGAATGACTAGGGGTGTTCCTACGAGATCACTTACATGATTAGGAGTGTGTACCTACGGATCACTCGCACGACTAGGGGTGTTCCTATGAAATCATTCACATGATTAGGGGTGTTCCCTTGGTACCACATGCATAGGTGTGCTCCATTGGACACACGACATCATTATTACCTTATGGTATCTCCTAATTAGAAGTTAAGATACAATCTTGCAAAACCAATAGTGGATTCCTTACTAGGTATATTTTTATATACTCACAATTTTTTTATATTTAATATTTTAGGCAAAGGTAGGGGATCTAAAGAGTTGGTGAGCATTAGGAAGGACTCGCGGTATTCCATATGGGGATTCATTCTGTTTTCACCTTTTCTTCATTGGTGTAAAGGATTTTGATTTTAAAACATTTCATTTAAATTTTTAACTTATTTATTTATCTTTACTTTCATAAAATTCGTCATAACCGACGAGTCATGTTTTAACAATATTTCTACTGATTTTGTCAATTTATGTTTTACAACAGATATTCATAACTATCTTAATAAAAATTTAGTTTTCTTTCATTCAAGAAAGTGTCATTTATTATTTATCTCTTAGGTCAACCTTAGCTTAGTATAAGAGTTTTAGTCGCCGCATACACAGACAAGAGACAAAGAGACCTAGAATTTCATATTGGAGATCAAGTTTTTCTAAAGTTATTTTCATGGAAAGGCGTTCATTGTTTTGGAAAGAAAGATAAGTTGAGACCTAGATACATTGGACCTTATCGGATAACAGAATGGGCTGAACTAGCATCCTATAGACTAAGTTGATTGAAAAACTTAGGAGAATCCATGACGTTTTCCATGTATCTATGTTAAGGAATTATATTCTATATTCTTCACATGTGTTGAAAGCACAACTAGTTGAGCTTAAGGAAGATCTAAGTTAAGAAGAAGAAGCAGTACAGATCCTCGACAAGAAAGAGCAAGTGTTGAGAAACAAGATGATTCCACACGTGAAAGTGCTTTGGAGACATAACGAGGTGAATGAGTCAACTTGGGACACGAAAGATCATATGGAAAGGAGACACCCAATACTTTTCAACTAAGGACTTTTTAATTTTGAGGACGAAATTTCATAAGAGGGAGGTAAATTGTAAACCCTGGACCTTTCCTTGATCTTTTGTTCGTTTGAGCATTGTGTTAAAGTTGTTGTTGTTTATTATTATAGAGAAAAATTTCTAAGCAAACACATGAAGAGAGAAAAACAAAGGAAAAAGAAAAGAAAAAGAGGGAATAAAAGAGAAAGTGAGTTAATTATTTGTTTAAAAATAAAATAAAACAAAAAAAGAAAGGAATTGTCTTGTACTAAAGTCCATTGTCAAAACCATTTCTTTACCATTCTTCATCAATGTTTCAGAAGGTTTTCAAGGTAAGAAGTTGAGAAAGGAAGAAGAAGAAGTTTCGAGGAAATTGGGGCTGGAGAAGACAAGATTTTCAAGGTAAAGCTTCATCATAGCACATTTTGGTTCATTCAGCACATCGCTTGATTTTTGTTGATTTTGATCTACACGAAAAAGTTAGAAGTTAATATTTATCAAGTTGGAAATCTAATTCGATTTCTATCAACGTTTATGAAGAATGCTTAAGCTAGTAAGAATGAGAAATTTATGAAAATTTAAGGACAAGAAAGATTATAGGTTTTGTGCGTGAATTTGTGGAGACTCTGATGTTTTGAGTAGTCTAAAGTATCAGAGTTGAAGTAGAAGCTCTATTTTTTAGGTCATAAAGATTATTCATGTCAAACCCAGTTCCTAAAGTTCCTTAAGAATTCTAAGTGTTAAGTTGTTGTAAAGAATTTAAGTGTGCTTGTTTGTTCATTGTAGTTGGGTAAGAGAAGTGAAAAATTAACTAAGTGTTGAAGGTTCGAAGTTGGTAGCCAAGAAGGAAGAATAAGGCTTAATGATTGATTTTGGCCAAGTTTAGAGAGGTTTTTGTAGGGTGCTAAGTGTTTTGGTGTTAGCTTAGACGAGAAGAGTGGTGATGTGAAGAACTCCTACGAGACAAGGCCATGTGTGGAAGTTGCTATTTGATTTCGCTTGAGGCTAGGCCAGATAACCTCTAAATGAGTGTCCCAGGCATTTTGGTGCTCGAGGAAGGCTTGCGCACGAGGAAGCTTACATTCAAAGAGGTTATCAAGGGCTAGGCGAGCATGGAGGCTTGGGCGAGACAAGCTTGTGGCCAAGGGCATAGAGGTTTTATTTGGCGAGAAGACAATGCTTGGGCGAGGAGAAGTGAAGGCTAGGTGTTTGAAATGCTCCTAGACATTTTGGACAATCGGTGTAGTGATTTCCAGATGGCCTTAGCATGCAAACTATGGTTTAATGCAAGCAGGAGGTGGCAAGCTACACTTTACAGAAGTCTATATAAATAGGTTCATTTCCAAAAGAAAGTTCTCAAAATTCTCTCGTGTATTTTACAAAAATTCTTATTAGAGAGGCTTCATTTATGATTCTATTTTATAGTGTGAGGTTGTCAGATGAAGAAGATTAAGGAAAGGTTGAGTTTGAAGATGAAGAACACTTAAAGGTCAGATTTAGTAGGATTTTGAGCAGTGTTGGGTTTATAAAGACTATAGAACGCATTTTTTCGAATTAATAGCTGAGATTTTGAGGTATGGTAGTTAACTCAAAGCTAAGTAAGTTTTAACAAGAAAGTTTTGTTTTTTGAGTTCTGCTTCAAGAGTTAATAAGTATTTGAAAATGATAGTTGATTTCGAGAAAGTTTTAGTGTTCTAAGTAGTTTCTATGGTTGGCTAAGGAGCTTGGTTTGCGCGCAAGGTAT
Organism: Cucumis hystrix; assembly: GCA_025688845.1. NCBI lineage: Eukaryota > Viridiplantae > Streptophyta > Magnoliopsida > Cucurbitales > Cucurbitaceae > Cucumis > Cucumis hystrix. Next base: position 781,611 of record JACWES010000018.1, read on the forward strand.
GGGAAAAGAGGTTTTTGGGCGTTGGTGTGGCATGTGGCATGGCCAAAATGACTAGCAAGGCAGCAACATGTGCGCGCTAGGTTATGCGACAGATCATGCACACATATAGGGCGCGACCATGTCAGGCGAGACAGGCAACACCCTAGCACACGGCAAGGCCAGACAGCGGTAGATTTTACAGAACCATTCTTTAATTTAATTTGGGAATCCCAAAATACCAGTACATTGGCAAAAAAAAATTAAGAAATTAGTTTTCTTATTAAGAGTTAAAGGCTAAGCATGTTTTCTGATTATATATTAGAGAAAGAAAAACTTACTTGTTTGTCGTCTCTGAATCTACAAAATAGATATCTAAATTGGGACACCACTTGTCGGAGACCTTTCTATCCTCTAGGATGAGATTGGTTTGTGGAAACCAATCGGGATGGAAAAAGTTTAGAGAAACTATTTTGCAAAAAACCAAAATCATCATTTGAAGAAAAACTATTTTCTTCTGCGTATTTATAACTCTCTTTCCTTCATGGAGTATGAGAGTATCATAGGATTCTATTAATTAAAAAATATTAAATTAATAGAAATTTCAAATCAACTAGTTAATTAACCATTAATTAATTAATGATTAATTAAATCGTATTTAATTAATATTTCATTTAAATCTTATTTAATGAATATCTCTTCAATATCTTATAGTTTTATACTAATTTAATTAAATCAAATTTAATTAAATATAATAAAGGAGCATTTTTAAAAATAGAAAAATAAATTAAAATATCTACAAGCTGTAGCAAAATTTTGGATTTTATCACTTATAGTCTTCTATCACTATAGCATATCAATGACTATCAGTGATAGAATTTGCTATAGGTCGTAAATATTTTGTAAAATCTACTATTTTTAAAAATTTTCCTAAACTATTAATTAATTCTATAATTAGTTAATAGCTAAATTAAATATCTTATATTTAAGTTAAATTAAATTTGAATCATATTCAAATATAAGTTTATCTCATAACCAATAATTTTAATATGAATCCAATTCACATTAAATTAATATTTGAACTGATCATTCAAATATTTTATTTCTCATAAATTAATTTTGATTCATATCCAAAATTAAATTTATACAATAAAGTTTGATAAATTTTATATTATAATGTATCACTATACATTATACTAATTCCCAAAGTAAATTTGAACATTTTAAATTCCAACCAATATAAATAAATCTCATTACCTTTTACGAGCTAGGAAGGGGACCTGATGGACCTACAAATCAGAAGCTAGGACGATCTAAGATTAATTGGCTAAACTCATTAACCACATTAATCAATATTCGTTAACTGTGTGTACACAGCTAGTGCTCCTGTAATGAACAACCTGTTTATGGTCCAATCAATAAACAGAAACCCCTTTCGTGCCATAGAGAGAGTAGGATCCTTTGTTTAAGTCATAGAGACACCATTGAAGGGAACACTCATCTACTTACCCTAAAGTAGGGAATGAGTGAATTCCATCTTGTGTAATTATGTTCCCAGCTCCCCACTCGATCTTCTCCCCAAAATGATAAGCTTATTGAGTAGACAATCTGACCACTCTCACCTGTACAAATCAAAGACAATCCCTCGTGAATAGGAGTTCATAATACACTCAAGATTAAGACTAAGTTATCTAGGTCATCCTAATGAAATAGAAATCTAACTAGTTTACGAAGTTACATCTAGTGGTTATTATTTCAATTCACAGTCCGGTCTTATGCAAACTCATTGCATAAGATATCATCACTTGCATGTCACTTATATGAACATGTTGGATCATTGTGTTTGTATCAAATACAAAGTGAGTCGAATCCATAGTGTAACTTGAATAAGGTACCTAGCCTTATTCCTATACCATAAACCCTTTAAACTGATCTCGAACATTGATCCTTGTATATCTCTATATACTGTTCAAAACTCATTAAACAACTTAGAATGTTAGTTTATTAGATTTGGGTTATTAAGACAAAACTAATAATATAATCAATAACAATTATTACAATAATAACACTTTATTAACAATGGTGAACAAATTATATTTACAATCTACGAGTTTTAGGACATAAATCCCAACAAGGCAAACACGTGGCCAAACCTCTTAATGGTCTATGTGCGCATGTGCATTCCTGCCGCCCAGGCCATGCGACCAGTAGTGGCATGACACCCATTTTTAGGGCAATTTTGTAAGTTTGGAATTTTTGGAGCATAGTTTGGGAATTTTTTTATTTTAGATGATTAATTTAAGTTAAAATTCTCTAATTTCAGGACAAGAAAGTATTGGACAAATCTATAGGTCGGGAGGTTAAGCGAGTACTTGTGAGTGACTCTAAATGTTTTTAAATATTTGGTAATTTATGAAAGTTAATTGTTTCTTCAACATGCTTTCCGAAGTAAAATGTTTATTATAGAGCTTAAGGAAAATGTTATCTTCAAGGTATGAGTTTTAGTAAATGATTTTAGTATAAAAATTATGTTAAAACTCTGAATCATTGTTTATCATATTTTATGTGCAAAGTTATTTTAGTACATAAAGTTTGAGCATGATTTGAGGTTTCTTAATGAGATTTTCATAAGCATGAGATTTGAATATTTTAGTCAATGTTGAGGTTTGTTCTGAGATCCATATAGCAACCCTACAGGGGTATTATAGTTTCCTTTGCACAGAGGTCTTGTGATGAGGGTATTTAGTAGATACCTAGCTTTTCCATCACTGTGACTAGGTTTGAGATTATGACCTCTACGAACGCCTAGCTTTTCCATTTCTTAGCTATCTACATGATAGGACACTACTAATGCTAGGTTTTTTGTCCTGTAAGTATCGTATCACGAGATTGGGTTTCAATGCCTAGCTTTTTCATCTCGATTGATACATAGAGATATACAATATAACTAGAAAGAGTAAGTTTAAGTTTTACTTTTTCAAAAAGCTATTTGATAAACACTTGTTGTTAAGAAATGTTTTGTGTATGATGAACATTTTTAAGCTTTACACCTTTCTTAAGTTATGATTTTACTATTTTACTTGAAGCAACTATTTAAGCATGCTTAGCTATTTAATTAGTCACTCACTGGCCTTTTCAGCTCACGTATTCCAAAATATTTTCTAACTTTCCAGGTAGAGATCGTGGAACCAGTCCCTGACTCCATTTGTCAGTCTGCTAGTGGCAAGTTTTGAGTTTTTACGAGTATGTGTTATTTTGAGTTAGTTTTATGGGTCGTTTGTAAGGTTGGAGTTTTAGTTATGGGTTGTTCGAGTCTATTAGTTTTATCTCTGATATTGGTTTATTGTACATATGTATATGTCAAACTCGTGTTGTTGTATATTCTATAAATGTGGGCTACACTAGAGTTCTTATGTGTTTTTAAATAGTTGAATGTATTTTATGTATCCATTGTGTTAATCAAGTTTTAGTTAAGAGTAAGTTAAGGTCAGTAGGTATTGCTAAGGTAAATGGTGGTATCTGTTGACCACTTGCACCGTCTCTTGAGCTAAGAGTAGGTGGCTTGGGAGGGGGGGGTGAATTAAATTTCCCATCTTTTTTATGAAAAACGTTAAGACTGTAAACAATTAAAAATAGGTGAAATTTCTAGAGAAAGCTGAAGGCTGTTTGGGAAGCTAAATTGAAGTCATCTCTAGTTCGAGGGAGTTATAGGCAAATCTATTGAGATTGGGGTCTTCATTCCTTTAGGTATGTTGTAGAGGACATACAAATTAAGAGTTTTATATAAGTATGTGAGAGCTAAATCGCGAACTACCTTACATGATAAGACTACAATCGACAAAGATGGCTAATGTGATAAGAAGCACTATACGATAAAGAGACTACCCGAAGAACCCTCACTACAATATAAATTTACTTCACCAGAAAGTAATGACATCATTGTCCACGTGAAGTCGGCGAATGATTTGACCTTGTCGTCCAATCTGAATCCAAGATAAGGATATGGCACACACATGGCATTTTATTATTGTACCTCTTCTCGCTACCGATGTTAGTAATCATTTTGACATGGAAAGACTCCACCGGAGAAAACTATAAATAGAGGAATTTCAATCATCTTAAAGGTTGTTTTGACCATAAACTTCCATAAGAGAAAAACTAGAAGAATTCTGAGGTCTTTAGAGATTCAAAACCAACTGGAGTTCTACAAAAATTGCAAGAAAGTGCAAGGAAACTTTGGGCTAAGGGCCAGATGAAGAAGCCAACTGTTTGTGATTGTGAGTGGTTATTCTTAGTAAAAAGAATTTCTAAAGTTTGTTTGAATGAATCCTTAAATGTACTTCTATTGAGATTATGATTATATGTTTTCCCCCTTATGCTTTCTGATTCCAAAATACACTTGATTTATGCATGAATTGGACTTAGCATGTGTTGAAATGAGATGATCATACCACGCAATAGAAATGTCGGTAAAATGATTTAAAGGATGCATGTGGTGAGTGACCTTTATAAGTAAAAGAATGTTTTGTAAATGATTTTCTTGAAGAAAATGTATTTGGAAGTATTCTTTTAGAACCTTGTGGTTGTGCATAAAACATCGTGTACATCTAAATATATTATGGTTTCTTATTGTTATTTGAAAAGAGAAAACGATTGAGTTTCTAAAGAGTACATGAAACTTGATAAGATTTAATATAAGATGCCTCTTTGTACCCTATGTGATATGATACTTTATTCCTACTGTGTGATCTATAATAGAATGTCGTATTTATGTTGTGTAATCTTGAATGAGATGTCTCATCTTGTTGTGTGAACTACTATGGGAAGCCCTTTGTTTGTTGTGTGATCTGGCAATGGAAGACTCGTTATGGGTAGTGGAATTGATGAAATTTGTTAATGACATTAAGTTTACTCTGCATTGCTACAACTTGGCAAAAGGGTGTGGTAAATGCTTGAGTCAAGCAAGGGTATAAAGACTTAATTCAACTTACATAATGATTCTACGAGTTGACTATGTGGTATGCGAGAAGAACGCAAGATGATTTGCAGTGATGAAATTAAAGAATGATTTTGAATTAAATTTCATGTTCTTTATGCTGACTAATTTGATAATTGTTGATGAAGACTAATGTGTGTGCAAAGTGTGATGCAAACTGGTTGGGTCGTCTTAATGTATTAAGTATGCAACAAAATCAATCAAAAGAAACAAAATTAATCACAAGTTGTAACTTGAAAGAGATAGTTCGAGTAAAGGAAATTTTTATCGTTAGCTCCAATAAAAAAGAAAGAATTTATAATGTCCTTTACTTTTTACAGTAGACAGCGGAAGTAGAGGATTGTACCCAAGGGAATTGAAGAGTAGAGTTGATGTTGAAATTCACTTGAGAAAATGGTTAGAATTATTCAAGAAAACACTAAAGATAGGGAAATTGTCAAAAATAGCAAATTCGACAAAATATTTACAAGTTATAGCAAAATTTCAGATTCTATTAATAACAAACATTTGATAGACATCGATATCATTCTATCAATGACATTGATAGACAATAATAGAAGTCTATTAATTTCTATCATTGATAGGATTCAAAAAATTTGTTATAGCTTATAAATATTTTAATTTATTTTGTTATTGTTAAAAATGCTCCTAAAAGATATTACAAGAATATTAAAGCAATTGTGTTTAGGAAATTTGGAAAAACAAATTTTATTAAGTTTTTAACTCAAAATCAACCATGTGTAAGGATTCACCAAATGATTAAAGAGAGAGGTAAGAGAGATTGGGAAATTAAGAGAATTCTTTATCCTAGGGAAAATAAGAAAAAGATTAATCAAGATTCAAGAAAAGATTGAGAAAAATTAAAATGTTATAGATGTTTTTAACTTTGAGATTTAAATTGTGTAAATTGCAAAATCAAATTGATCAAGATTCATGCCTATCAAATCAAAAATCAAAATTCATGCACAGTGGAAATTGCTTCAATGGTTCTTTAAAAGAAATTAGGGCAAGATCTTCTTTCCAAGAAAATTGACAAAATAATAGATTGCCTAATTATTATGCGAAAAAGTTAATGATTAAAAATGGAATGAAGATCAATTAGCTAACAAGATTCCTTTAATCTCACAAAAATTAAGCCACATTGCATATGATTTTAATTTAATCACAATTTGCATTCAACACAATTATTTGGCCAAGATAGAAAATGTAAATTGAATACAAATGGTAGGAAAATTAAAGTGATCAAACTATCCAAATTAAGAATTCATAGTGATCAAGAATTAATGAGGGAAATTGAATTCTTTATTTTTTTTTACAGATGTATATTGCATACAAAGCATAATAGCTAAAATTAATATCAAGAATAAACATCAAGAATTGACTTAAAGAAATTAAGATATTAATCGATGAAGAAATCAAGAAAATTACCTGAATCTTTGTAAAAAGATAATCCCTCGAAAGAATTTTCCAACCCTAATCTCTTACCTGAATTGAAGTTTACTCCTCCATGAGAATGGAAGATCAAATTCAGAATTCTTTGGGTAAAAAAATGACAGAAATGAGAGGGAGAATTTTGGAAAAATTGGATTTGAGAGGATTTTGGGTCAAATTTGGGTTGATTTTGACAGAAAATGATAAGTTCATTGAGAAATTAGAGAAGATTGAGATATTTATAGAAAATAAATGGAAGTAACTGCCTCTAAGACTTGAACTTAGGACTTCAGGGACGTGTCACGCTTGACATTGACAAAAAAAGCAGTTTGTTTTCGAATTTTTGCCAAAATAATATGAAACTGCCACTGGAAATATGTGAAAAAAAATGAACTTACGTCTGTTGGATTCGAACTCAAGTGGCTTGGAGGGGCGTAAGACCAAGAGTTGACACGTGGCGGCTTCATATTGGTGGAGATGTGATGACGCGAATCCAGACGCGCGTGAGGATTCAAATAATTCGAATTTAATCTGTGTTGGGCGAGTGTCGAACACACGACATGGAGAACGTGCAGATAAGCTTAAAAGGACGTCGGGTTTGGTTTGAAAAATCCAGAAAATAAATGCGTTGTATGTGATTCGAACCGATGATCTGAAGGTGGTTAACGTGCGTAGATGACTGACGTGTGTCACTGCTTTTTGAATATTTTGCGCAAAAATATTAAAATAATAAATATAAATGTATGATATGGATTGATAGTAAGCTACACACAAATGGGTCAATAATTGCCCCAACAATTGTCTATTTTGAAATTTGGACAAATATGATTAAAATAAGTTTGGATAAAAGATCTCATTCACTAAACACTTTTGTCTAACCTCTTAAATGTTTTGTTTTATTCTCCACCCCACAAGTAGCAAAGGACATGCATCCGATGTTGAACTTGCTACCTTGATTACCTACCATGCCTGCTTAATCATATTATTTTGGTAGTGGTCATTGTCATCTCACATAGTATGAAGAAACTAGGTGACCAAAGTCAAGTCGCTGTCTTGAGTTCGTATTTTATTTTTTTTGAAAGAATTATGTACTAAAAGTCAAATGAACTTTTGTGACTCGTTTATCAATGAAGTTTCTCATTTTTATTCAATATCAAATTTTGTGTTTAAATCTTGTTGTATAAAAAGTTGTTCTGCTTACTAGGTGTTCGATGTTTATCATGCAGTGTGGTACACGTTGAGGGTTTAGATGACATGTCTCCCTTAAGTTGCAGAGAGTGATTTTGGGACGAGGCGTGACGAAGTATCACTCAATTTGGTTAAGAATGGAGTAAGTGATGAGCAGCTGAATTTAGAATTGTGAATCTAGAATTTTAGGTAAAAGTTGTGAAGAGTATAACTATTTTCTTTCAGGTTGGAAGTTATGAATGACATCTATTGTATGTCATACTATGTACATCATAGGATTTGTATGAATGTTGAAATTTCCAAATAATAATTCTTTATTGATTTAGGAAGTTGTTTGTATAAACCACGAGACTTATTCAGATAAAGATTTACTGAAAATGGCTTTAAACATGTTTTAAGATTAAAATTATTTAAGGCTAAGAGATTTGACCAGAGTATATAATGTAAATACCAAGCTATTCAATCATATTGTGCATAGAGTTTCATGGGTGCAGTGCTCAGCTAAAAACTTAGCTACTCACCACCGAATTCATAAACGGTAACACCATGATCAAGTTTATTAGGCATGGTATATTGAGAAGTAAAACTATCATGACCAAGTTTGTATTTTAGGCATGATCGAGTTTACAGAGAGGGTATAGAGTTATGAGTGTTCTGCTCATATATGTGTTTGATATTTGATAAAATTTCATATTAAGCAGAGATTTGATAACTGATTGTAGTTACTTTTAAAATAAGAATGTTTTGTTTGTTTTTACTATCTCCAACATTATTTATAAATGTTTTGCTAGCTTTCAAAAGCCTGTTTGATTTAAGCATGTTGTTTTAAATAATCACTCACTGGACGTTTTTAGTTCACCCTTTCCAAAACGTTTTTTCACTCTCCAGATAGAGATCATGACTCTTGAGCTTGACCTACTATCGTTGATCTATTGTGCCAGTCTTTGTTGTACCTACTTGTACATTTCGTTCTTAGTTTATGCATTTGAATAAGTGAATCCAAGTAATTGTAAATATGTATAGGGTCAAGGTTGTTAACCGTGTTTTATTGATCACTTAAATAGGATGAAGTTAATGATAACATGGTATTTTTGTTTGTAAGATAGTTTGTGGGTGTCTTCGAAGTAATTGTTCTTATGGTTTGTAAATATCTAACCTAGGTTGCATTATGTTATGTACAAAGTATGTACTAGGTTTCCGTTGTCATATGTATTCTTGATAAGTAGTTTATTAGTTCCAGATTAAGATTTAAGCAGAATAAGTGGGTATCGTTATAGGAAAATGATGTCTATTGAATTCATGTCGTCTCTCGAGCTATGAGCAGGTGGTCTGGGAGGGGGTATGACAACTTTGCATAAGCTAAGAAATAAGTAACTACAATTTAATGAACAAATTTTTTTTGATTTAGAGAGATCGAAGCTAGGCTTCTCTTTATTGAATTTTTATAATTTTCTCTTGTTTCGTGCAATTTACTTTCTTGCGATTGAAAACAATTTCGACCTCTCTTTCAGTTATCGTGGTTGAAAATTAATTTGTTTGAGAAATTAATCTGCTTCCTGAGTTCTACTCGAACTGATCACTAAGATTAGTGTTTGGTGTGTATTTTAGTAAATTATTTAACACGAATTTGGACGATGAAATTCGTCTGACAGGTCATCTGTATTTTACTCATCTAAGCACTAATTTAACGACTAACGCTCAACCATACTCACTTGAATGCTGGTTCCTCATGACTTGGTCTCATGCCTTCACAATTGACTATCGTGTCGTCTAGCATCCCTCAAACGCATAAACATGCCCTCCTCTTGCCGCTTAGAGGTTATTTTGCTTCCCTGAACACCTAGATGCTCCTTTGGCCATATAGAGGTTCTTGACTTACCCCCACACACAAATCACTTTACTCACACATACCGCCTAGACTTCTTGTCCACCTAGGACACACCAAGTGGTCTTATAGAGGTTCTCTTGACACTCTCTTAGTTACATAGCAACCCTTCTAGCCTAACCAACAGTTAGTAAAATGTACAGATTGACTAATTTCACTTTTAAGGACTCTTCCTCATTTCCTAGGACTTTCCATGTCCTCTTTATATCCCTACCGGTTATATACTCATCAGGAGCAAAAAAGGAATTTTTGAACACTCTTTTTTTTCTTACAGATTTAACGGATGGAATTTATGCCTTTTAGTCCAATAACCAAATAGAATTCCTTGAGCCTAAATTTTGTTATATGTTCGTTGAAGTTAAAGGCTAGGACATTGGGCTTCTTTGTATGGCATTGCTTTCTTATTAAAAAATTTAGGAATTGTGTTGGTATTTAGGTCATTCTATTATCGAGGAAATGTCCAAAAGGGCTTTTCAAAACCTGAGAAAGAATAGTTTAATCCAAATTGTTTTATCAAGCTGAGAGTATCTAAACTATAATATATAGTGATTCTATGATTTGAGTTTTCATTTTTCATAACTAGTTCATGGTCTAGATGATGTCACTTAACCTGTTGAAAAGATATAGTTAACAGTATGCTAGAAACTAAAAACTACAAGCAAACATATGACTAATAACACAACTAACTATCAATGTTTAACCCTGATAGATAGAAATAGAGCTCTATATCTGTCTATCAGATTTATCCTAGCAAAATCAGTGAAAAACAACACAACTAATCAAGAAAAACAAGCAAACAAGCAAACAATAAAAAACAATTTCAAGTCAGACGTAGATAGTGTTGTTAATAAACAGCTCACCTTCACTTTCTCCTCATGCTTGATTACCTTTGGAAGACTCCGCTTTCATTGTGTTCTTTCCCTTTCCTTTGCTTACAATCTATGTAAAAAAAAAAAAGTTTAGTAAGTAGTATTGCATGCGATAGTTAAAATGAAAAGAAAATAAAAGGGTACATTCATTTGTTTTAGGCCAGCAATCTCCAAGCAATTCAAGTTAAGATAGTGGAAAAGAAGAAGAATAAGCAGAGGCAACTGAAAAATGAAAGAAGAAGACGAAGACGAAGGAAATGACGAACCATGGATAGAGAAGAAGAAGCCTCCAACGGATGGAAGAAGAAGAAGAGGAAAAATGAGATAGATGAGATAGAATTGGATATATGAATATTTTTTGTGTTTGATGGAGATGGATACTTTGATGAAGTGCTCTTGTGTTAGCAATGAATAAGAAGAAGACAGATAGTATGAATTTAATGAAGAACGGAGACAGATGGTCGAAGTGCTCTAATGAAAAAAAGACAATTCAGATGAAAGTATGAGTTTCATCGTGCCTATTAATCGTGGGATTAGTTTCACAAAAATGGTGACAAGGGTATTTTTTATAATTCCCATTCTGGTCTTAGGCATTTTGGAAGAGCTTTTTCAGTTTTTAAAATTGTTCTCTAGAATGTAAAATCTTCCATTTTTTCTATATTTAAAAATGTCCTTTATTTTTAAATATCAAGTTAGATGTTAAATATCTAAATATAAGGAGTTTTTTTTTAAAAAAAGACAACAAAACGGCAAAATATTTACACAGTATAGACTAATTTAAAAAACGAAAAAAGTTCACGGACCCACAATGGAAAATACCAAAAATGTCTCATGATTAATTGGCATCCAGTGCGCGTAATATATTTGAGAAATTATCGTTTAGATTTGACTATTCTTTCCTACACGATCGTCTAGATTTGATCGTTTAGATTTGGGTAACGATTTTTTTCAAGATTTTTTGTACACGATTATTTATATTTGGAAAACCATCGTTTTAGATTTGGTACACGGTTGTTTATATTTGGAACACAATCGTTAGATTTGATCATTTAAATTTGGCTACCCAAATCTAAATGATTTTTTAAGATTTTTTGCACAGAATGTTTAGATTTGGCTATTTTTTGTAAACGATCATTTGGATTTAACTATCCAATATCCCAACGATTTTTTTCACGATCTTTTATATTTGGAACAACCAAATAACAATTTGAAAAACAATTAACAAAATAGATCTGTTATATTTGGTACATGATCTTGATTCAAATAACAGTTTGAGAAAAAATAAAAGAAAAATCGCAGAAGAAGAAGAGAAAAAGACGATGAAAAGAAAAAAATTGCAGAAGAGGAAGAGAAGAAAGATGATGAAAAAGAAGGGCAAACTTGGAATATTTAAAAAAAATGCCCAGTTTCTTGGGCTTTTTCATTATGTTACACGAGCGGTAAATATTTTGTCGGTTTGTTATATTTATGAAAATTAACATAAATTTAATGAACAATATATTTATTTTCTAATTTATGTTCTAAAAATTTGTAAGTGCAAGACACATTTTCACTTACTCATATATAGGGTTAGTTGCATAAATGACAAAAAAAGCCTAAATAATAGCATATAAAGCACAAGGATAAAGTAGTTGCATATATAACACAAAAAATAGTAAAAGACTAAAATATCAATGCCCAACAACTATTTTGGGCATTTCTTGCTAAACTTCTCAAATTAAAAACTATCACTGATAATCACTTATAGCATCAAATAATTGCTATCAGTGATATATGTTATCATTGATAATTTTCAATTTGATAAATGATTATTACACACTTCTTCTCGATTTTTCACGTTGAAAGCTATCACTAGTAGCTACAATAAGTGAAATCATGAGTAGTTGTTATCGATTGTTATCACTGGTAGCTACTATCAGTGATAACTTGTCACCATTATGAGTATTTTTTTTTCTGGTTTTCGTAAATTGAAAGCTATCATTAATAGCAACATAATTGATAGGTGTTATATGTTGCTATCATTGATAGACGCCATCAATAACAACTTTTAATTTGAGAAATATGTTATTAGTTGATATAATTAATAACGGCTATCCGCGATAACTTTTATCAATTATTGCCACTAAAGGGTAGTGTAAACCCTAAACTTTGTCATTCATAACAAAGTCATACTTAGGGTTGTTATGTTGTACTTGGTGCATGTAACGCCCGAGATTAGGAGGGAGACATGAATAAACCGATATTATATCTGAATGAGAGGGATCCTGAGGACATGAAAGTAATGTTAAGAAATGTTTAAAAGAATTAAAAGTTAATACTTATACCAACAAGGTGCAATTTCTTTTTCAGTGGCTCAATCATAGGAACTTCAAAGTTAAGCGTGCTTAGCTTGGGGTAATTCTATGTTGGGTGACCTCCTGAAAAATTTCCTAGGAGTCATGTGACTGAGGACAAAGCATGTTGAAAGAACTCGTGTGGTTTGTGGGAAGAACTTTCACTCTAATAAGCTATCACATCTGAATGAAAGGGATCCTGAAGACATGAAAGTAATGTTAAGAAAAGGCTTTAAAAAATTAAAAGTTAATACATATACCAACAAGGTGTATTTTTCTTTTCAGGGGCTCGATCATAGGAATTTCAAAGTTAAGTGTGCTTAGCTTGGGGTAATTCTATGTTGGGTGACCTCTTAGAAATTTTCCTAAGATGCATGTGAGTGAGAACAAAGCATGTTGAAAGGACTTGTGTTGGTTTGTGGGGAGAACTTTCACTCTAATAAGCCTTTAAGAATAGTAAGGATGATGCTGCCAGGTCGTAGGGGATGCAAGAGAATGTTGGAGATTCGAATTCCAAATTCTAGTCCGAATCCTGGGCCTGGGGGCGTTACAATGCATGTTAAAAGGAAGGCCAAGTGATGAAGAGTTTAAGTTAAGAAAAAAGGACATTGTCAACTAAATGAATGTGAGAAGTGTTAATATGAAGATTTTTGGCTAAGTACAAGAGTTAGGTGAGATGGGCATGCTAGGCAGGCAAGAAAGTGGTTGAGAACCTCTAAATAGTTGTCTAGGCGCCAAGGCATAAAGTATGCTTATGTAGGCATGAAAACCTTTAATGAATAACGTTATCCTATGCAGCCAAACACTCATAGGCAAGAAGAAGCAACACATAAGGAGTAGGCAAGCTAAGTGTTTGTGAAGGGAAGCTTAGGCGTTGAGTTAGGTGGCCATGTGCACAAGAAAGGGCTTTGAGGCCAAATGAAAGAAGTTGGCTAGGCGAGTTGGTTGAAGAATTTTGCCAGTGAAACTTAAGGGTAGGTGAGTTAAAGAAGCTTGTAGGCGTTCAAGACAAGTCGGCTATGTGGAGAACATGTGGCCACAACATGCAAAGCTCATTTTTACAGCAAGCAGGTGGTGGCAAGGTTTGGCATGTAGAGTCCACTATATAAAAGTCAGTTTAGACGAGGAGAGCTCACATTCTGCTTGTACGTTTTTCTCCAAATCACCTGAAAATGCTCCTACATTGAGACAAATTTCCACAGTGAGGCGAGAAAGCTTGAGTTTACATTCATAAAAGAGAGAAAGATCAAATTTTGAAGGAATCTAAGTACTGTGGAGTCTTTGAAAGCTACAAATCGATTCCCTTCAAATTTGAAGTTGAAATTTTGAGGTAAGCAAGTTAAGACAATTTTAAGCATGTTTGAAGAACATATTTTTTTTTTTTATGGTTGGATTAAACGTTATAAGCGTGGGAAGTTAAAAGTAGTTTGATGGAATTTTTTCACAGTTTCTGGGTAGGCTTGAAGGTGGTTAAGCATTAGGGCGTGAAGGTTTTTGTGGGCACACGTCAATATGATAAGAAGGTCATTTTAGTCTAAGTATGGGCACACGGCATGACCAAGGCATAGCCAGGTGATATGGGATATGCGCCTAGGATGTGCACAAGGCCATGCATGCAAGGGAATGCAGGCCCATGCGAGGCGAGACATTGTGTATGAAGGCGTTCACATGCAATGTGATGCAGCCCTCATGCGGCCACGGTGCGTGACATGTGAGGTGCATGAGCCAAGCACGCGGCTAGACGTCTTAATGGCTTGTGCATGCCGGAGGAATTAGCGACTATTTTGGAGTTTTTGAGATTTTCTTTATTAAGTTTTGTTATTTTTTTATTTTAAAGGATTAAAATGGGTATAAATTCTCTAATTTTAGGACAAGAAGAAATTGGGCAAGTCTATAGGCCGAGGAATTAGCGTTCATCCGTGAGTGACAAATGAATTTCTAAAGTGATTTCTAAACATGTTTTACTAGTTAATGTTTAAGACATGCTTTGAGATAAATGTTTGATCTATACTAATTTGTATTGAGATTTTACAAAGCATGTATTTGAAGTGTAAGAAAGCCCAAAAGCACATTTGAGCAAAATGACTTGAATTTACTAAATGTTTAATTTGTAAAGTTGATGTAGAACTTGTGATTTGCGTAATGCAAGAATGGTTTATAAACATGCTATTGAGTTTGAGATTATGATTTCTCAGCATGAAATGTTTTAAGCATATTTTAGTCTATATTTGAGTTGTTATGAGATATATAGCAACCCTTTAGTTCTTTGATGAGGGTATTTAGTAGATACCTAGATTTTCCATCACTTGTACTAGGTTAGAGATAAAGGTCTCTAGGGATGCCTGGATTTTCCATTTCATAATAGTTATAACGAGATAGGGCACTACTGATGCCTAGATTTTCCCCTCGTAAGTATCATATCACGAGATAGAATTTCCATGCTTAGATTTTTGTCGCATAGATACACAGAGATTTATGGTATAGCAAATGAAAGAGGGTATTTGAGATAAACTATTGAGTTTGATAAATATATAATATTTGGTTTGCTTTGATCAAATGTATTTATTGCAGTAATCAACATGTATAGTATTTAAAACTAGTCCTCATTGAGGTTTGCTCATTCTTTCCAAAAATATTTTCTTACTTTTCAGGTACAATTTATGGACCCGACAACTAACTTTAACTATCTATCTGCTTGTGTCTTTTAAGTTTCATAGTCAGTATGTATTGTATAGTAGCATTTTTCTATTTGTACATGGTTGGTGTTAGTATTACTAGATGTGGGTTGTTATAAGGAGTTCGTATTGGTATTGTATTTACTTGAGAATTTGGTTAATGTCTTATGTCGATATTATCAGATTCTTAGTTGTGTTTTAGGTTTCACTACGTATATATATATGAGAGTTTATGTTTTTATTTTCGATGTGTGTTATGTTTTAAGTTATTTGATTTAGTTGTAGTATGAAGTAAGGTCAGCATGTATCGATGAGTAGGAGAATAGTATCTATTGGCTTCATGCGGCCTTTCGGGCTGAAAGTAGATGGGCTAAGAGGGGATGTATCTGATAGAGTAACTTTCAATTTGAGAAATGTGGTATCAATTGCTATCATTAATATCTTCTATCAGCGATATTGATATCAATTGATATTCATGATAGCTACTATAAGTAATTTTTCTATATTGCTATCAATGTAAAATGATATCACTAACATTATCTGTGAATAATTGCATTGGAAGGATATTGTTGATAGCAACTATAAGCGATATCATTAAAAAGATATTTTTTTTATAAGTGATATCTACTTGGTAGCATATCAATTTTGAATTGATGAGATTTAATTATGCTATCAATCGATATTTTTTTATAGCTACTACCAATGATATTCTTCTGTTGCTATCACTGATAGCAACAAAAGAATATCAATAATAGCATCTATCGGTAATCTCCCTAATAAGCTACTATATATTAATGATATCAAGGTAATGTTACTATAAAGTGATATTGTGGTTGTTTGTTTTCAGCATGAATGGACAAAGAAAAGAGATCATATATTTAGCATGCTATCAATTATAGCTTTGAATCACTAATAAGATACTATCCATATGATAACTTCTATCACCAATAGTGTATATAAATGAAATTGATATAGTTGCAACTTTTTTTGAATTAAATTATTGATTTCAAGTTATGCTATCAACATTATATCATTTAGAAATTCAAAGTTCAAGTCATCGGTGAAAAATTCATGAAAAACATACTGACATATTATGCATGATAAAATCATTGATAGAAGCCATCACTGATAGCATGATATCAGTGATAGAAGTTGTCACTGATAGCATGAGAGGAAGGAAATTGAACGACAAAATCGACATTTTTAAAAATTTACCTTATGACCTGTCAAAAGTTGCCATTTTTGCAAACATTGATCCCTTGTGCTATAGATTATATTTATTTTCTAATTTGTGCTATTTGGTGCAATTTTCCTTATATATAATATATATACCAAAAGTTAAAAGAAAAAACATTAGTGTGATGTTTAAGGGGGAGAGGATGATGTTTTCTTTTCTCTCTTTATCTATTTTTTTTTTTTTCTGTTCTTGTAAAAAAAAAAATCGTTAAAACAAATCGAGTGAATTAGGAATTATATGTCTAAGTTTTTTTTTAAATAAACAATTAAATTATGGTAAATTTCATAAATATAACAAAACATAAAAATGTTTACGGCATTTGTAACAAAAATGAAAAACCCATGAAACTAGTAAAATATTTTCATAAATTCCAGATTTTCCTTTATATTTCAAATGAATCGTCGCTTCTCTTCTTCTTCTTTGTGATTTATTTATCTTCTCTTTCAAATTTCTTCAACACCTCTTCCAGATTTTCTTTCTTTTATTTTTATTCATCTTCTTTTTATTTCTTTGTTAATATTTTCTTTCTTTCTTCCAAGCTCCTCTTCCAGAATATCAAGATCGTTCAAATATCACTTTGATATAATATAAACGATCGCTTACTTATTCAACATGATCAACACGATCGTTTAGGTTTGAAGTCTTTTTTGCATCGTTTAAGAACTACACGATCGTATGGATATGATTTAAACAATCACTTATCATAGTCAACAAGATCATTTAGATTTGAAGTCATTTTTCCATCGTTTAAAAAGAACTACACGATCGTGTGGAGATGATCTAAACGATTACTTATCATAGTCAACACGATCGTTTAACATGGTCAACACGATCATTTAGATTTGAAGCCCTTTTTTCATAATTTAAAAAAGAACTACATGACTGTAACACCCCAACCTTCTTAGAAGGTTGGGATCATTACTATTTAAATAAAATGTAGTTTTTTTTTTTTTTTTTAAAGGCAAATTAATTTTTATAAGTTTTGAGAAATATTTAAATAAATAAGTAATGAGAATAATAAAATAAAATACTGATTTGGGCCCATAAAAATAAAAGAAATAATTTTAAAATAATTAAAGTTCTAAGGTTCTAAAAAGAATAATTCTTGAATCATAAATGCGGAAAAACTGAACTATTCCCTATGGCGAACCACGGTCACTTCTTGTCATTCGCCAACTTGCCCTTGCCTTTATCTTTACCTGAAAATTAAAACATTTGAGAGAATGAGTATATAAAATTATACTCAGTAAGAGACCCATACTTAGTCTCCCTATGTGTTGTTAGTCTCTTGCTAGAGTCCTGCAATAAGGTACCACGCTCTATGGTGCTCCCGAACGCACGCTATCCAGTAGTCCCACCGGGACTGAACTGGGCTCTCGGTGATCCCGAAGGAGTCACCCTAAAGGAGAGTCGGGCTGTAAGTGATCCCGTCGAATCACGTCTCAGTAATACTCAAACATATATATGGGAGGGCCTTAATGGACCCCTCGTGGTACGACTCTAACCAGCAGACCAACAGAACACCATAGGCTATACATGCTCATCATAAAATCAACATTCAGCTCAACATACACAATCTCATAGATACATATAATCACATCATGCATCAATAATATGCATTTCAGGCAAAAAGGGAAAAATTCTCTTACTTGAAGATCCGCTAAAAATAATTCACTGGTTGACCGTCAATTCCTCCCAATACTCAATCCCGAAGATTAGGGTTGAATCCAACACAACCCTAAGTGAAACAATTCACAGTCTCAGTTCCTCCAACTATATTCGTTCCTTCAAGAAAACATAGATCCACTTAAATCCATAACTTTATTTATTCAGAATAGAATAGGCAATTAATGGGAGTACCAGCAATCTCGATAATAGTCCAACTCACCAAAGTGACTCCACAACAAGGAATGGCTTGAACCAAATGAAAACAGCTCAAGTGGCTTGATGAAGAGGCTCGACTCGGACCTTGAGGCTTTACGGCTTACGTACGGACGAAGACGGTCCGTACGGCTTGGTGAAAACGGACGCTTGCGGCTGGACGCGTGTGGCTCGGTGAGGACGGACGCGTGGACCCGTGCGGCTGGAACTCGTGCGGCTGGACGCTGGCGGCCGGAACCCGTGCGGCTAGACGCTGGCGGCTGGAAGCGTGCGACTGGCCGACTGAGACGCTAGGCGAACGACTTCGTCCGACGGCCGTCGTCGTGGTGGTGTTCGCGGCGGCTAGGGTTTCTTTGTGACGGCTAGGGTTCTTTGTGAGGAAGAAGATGAATTGTAACTATGGCAAGCATCCCGAGGGTGTATTTAATATGTAAAATACTAATAATAATAATAACATTAATACCATTATTATTATTATTATCTAATTTTCCCCAAATAACTCCTCTTTTCCTTCATCTTTTCCTATTCCTATTTAATTTTCCCTCTCTCCTCATTAATATCCCTTATAACATATCTTTCCTTAATAATTAATAATGATAACAATAGTATTACCAATTTTCAACCATTAACCCCACATCTTTCCAAAATACTTTACTTTCCACAAAAATTAAAACCATCTCACAAAATAACACCCAAAATTAATAAAATGATAACGAAATATCTTGAAAATTTTGGGGTGTTACAATGACCGTGTGGATATATGTTCTAAATGAATGCTTACCAAAGTCAACACGATCGTTTAGCATGGTCAGCATGATTGTTTAGATTTAAAGCATTTTTCTTGTATTTAAAAAAAACTAGACGATCGTGTATTATTTTCAATAACGTTTCATGATCGTTTAGAAGAAGAATTACATGCGCACGTGACCGTTGTTGATACTATCTACACGATTGTGTATCATTTCCTACACGACCATGTATCATGATCATTTAGAGGAAAAATTATAAGTAGGCTTGTGATCATATAATCGCGTATTGACAGAGACATTTTTGATATTTTTTCATTGTGATCACGATCATTTAGAGGAAGAATTACAAGCGGGCTTGTGATCAATTAATCGCGTTTGACATAGACATTTTTGGTATTTTCATTGTGGACAGGTGAGTTTTTTCCGTTTTCAAAATTGTTCTATAAAGTATAAATATTACGGCCGTTTATTATATTTTTTAAAACCCCCCTTAAATTTTACTAAAAAATTTTGTATCAAATAATAATTATTCCACATTGTTAGAGAAATATTAAAGATGATTTGCTCAAATCTGATAACAGAACTCAACTGATTAATTACTTACTAACATTATCCAATTATCCTAAATGTAATGCAAATATTTAATCAACATATAAAATTCTCTCCAAGTCATGGAATATTAATACATTTAACACATTAATAATCAACCCCTCATCAATGTTCATCCCGACGGACTATAAACAACAATCGGACTCCTCACAACATATCGAGGATCAACCCAAGCGATCGAACCCGATACCATTTTGTTCGCCGGTAAAGGATCGGCCTTCACAACAACCTTAAACCTCTCCTTTTGAAGTAGATAGGAGAACGACAATGTCGCTGGCTCTACCGTGATCTCCACCCCAGGGGGAGCCCTGACCGTGGCATTGTAAACTGAAACAGGCTTGCCGACATTGGTCACTTCCCGCCAGAACACGGCGGTCGTCGGTTGTCTGGTGCCTTGGAGACTGAGTTGAAAGGTTGGGTAATTGAGAGAGTCATAGCCTTGGCCAGGGATTATTGTGGCGCAATTGATGGATTTGGTTCCAGTGAGGATGACAATTGAAGATCCACTGTAACCTTCGCTACAAAGGAATTGAATGTACGACATCTCATTGAGGTCGTAGATTAGGCCAGGGTTTTTGGCTTTACGTGGATTAAGGTTGCCGGCACCATATCCGAATTCTCCGTCAGGGTTCCCATGTCGACTAATTGGTTTCGCTTCATAATAAAGATATAAAAACATTAGTATTTAGTATTGTTTTCGAATACCTTGAGTTTATGTTATGATGATCCGGTCGAACGAGCAATTTAGGTTCGTATTTATATTTATGTTATTTACCTTATATACAATTTTTGTTCTAGGATTTCAAAAGAGTACAGTTTAGAAACTCTTGAATTGTACTAGTGCCACTTGATGTGTATTCTGATACTTTTTTTTCTCTGATAATAAATTCGTCTCTAATAAATTGTTCTCTCACTCTCACATAACAAAACACATCATTGACGAACCATGTAAATTTTAGTGTAGATTTTAGTCTACTGTTTAAGCTTTTTTTTTCTTTTGTATATCAATTTTGTAAAAAGTATGGTTATTGCATTTGCATATATGTTCCGAAGCTGTAAACTTATTAAGACATTAATTATAACTTGACATAAAAATGATAAAAACTCAAATCTTCATAAATATCTTATGATTTGCTATTACATACATGCTTTGTATTATAGTTCAGTTTGTGCGGTTTGGTTTAGTTATCAATTCTGATTTTTAGGATATATAGTCTACTGGTTACCAAACAGACTTAATTACTATATGAGTTTAAAGCAAAAATCAAGTATTCTTTAATGCATGGCTTAAATGTTTATAATGTTTGAAAGATTAAAATTAAAGATGTTGAAGGGAGAGGGAGGTACCGGTAGTAAGCAAGGCGGATCTAATGGCAGCCGGAGACCAAAGAGGGTGGAAAGATTTGACATAGGCGGCGGCAGCAGCAACGTGGGGACAAGCCATGGAAGTGCCAGACATGAGTGTGAATTTGGAGAATTGAGTGTCACCTTTCAGCCCCGTCAATGACTTCAATGGCGTGTAACCCGCCAATATGTTGACTCCTGGTGCTGCTATGTCCGGCTACAACACATTCACAACCCCTGGACTATCTCATATTCCTAAACTCTAAACCTTAATTCATGCATATATACGTATGTATGCATGACATAGAAATTTCAATTTGACATCTGAAAAACAGTTTTTAAATGTATTTATATATACCTTTAGAATGTGGGTGGAGCCTGGATTTGGGCCTCTGGATGAGAAGGGAGCGACAATTGGAGCTGCTGCTCTGTGTTGTCTTGTTTTGTATATTACTGCTGTTGGTGTTCTGTTATCAAATCAAACGGCCCATTCCCCGTAATCAAACTTTTTTATCAATACTTTTCCAAAGGTTAATATTTACTACCTATCAATGTACATATTCTACTCTAGAATCACGTGAAAGTTCATCTTAAAACTAATTTTGGCTATATAAAGTAATTCATGCATGTCATGAAAGATTAAAATACCCATATGAAATTGGGAGCCATAAAGTAAAGTGCACTATCATAATTTGAGTTTTTTTAAGGACTCTAATGCTATATTAGAATTAGTGACATTGATTAGATGACAAAAACATTTAGAAGAAAACAGCTCATGGTACCAACTTTTTGTATATTGGGAATATGACAAAATTAGTTATATCATATGGCTACCAGACATAATCATAGGACTATCAGACGATAATCATAGGGCTATCAGAGAGTCATCACTTTTAAATTTGCTATTTTTGTCAATTTAGAAAATGTTATGACATATCATAAATTTTTTTTTGCTATTTTTGCAAAAGTCCCTTAGAATTATGGGTGACCAAATGAGAATTGATAAAACTGATCAACCGCCCAAAACCGATTGAACTAACGTATGAAAACCTTTGTGTAGGTCAGCTCCCCTGCACGATTGCTTGATTGTTGTTCTCATCCATTCCATGACTAACAAGGACTGATCGATGAAAACTATCGTGTCAATGGCTTGCTTTTGTTTTCAGCCAAAACCGACATTGACTGATTGATATACACACCCTAATTTAGATTAATAATGAAATCTTATCCAAAAACTATTTTGATAATGAGAGGGGTATAACTAAGATATTTAATGAAGAACAAAATTGAGTAGAAACATAATGTAACTAAGAGATTTGACCTTGTGGAGTGGATGTAGGAGTCAATAGTAGCTCCAACAAAGCTACTAACCAAAGCGGAAGGGGCCATGAAGATATCAGTGTTGTCAAGAAACTGATCACTTTGAAGGATAGCACCAGCAGCACCAATTGATTTGACAGCAGAATCAGCTCCCCATGTCATCAATTTGCAAAACACAAGACTGTCTTTCACCTTGCTTGGATCAAGTGACTTCTCTTCACAATACATTGCATTATCTTTGCCCTCTATGTTCTTTGCCACATCTTCTCCACTCACTAATTTGTACATTTTTTTCTCTGGATTGAATAAGTTTATTCCTACCCCCTGTCCAAATACAATTCATACAACCATCATCAAACATGCTATTCCTTTTTTACTAAACAATATAATAAATTTTAAATATTAACCCTAATTATTATTGAAAAATTGATTCTACATTAGCTAGAGAAAGTGAGAAGATTACGGGTTCATCAGTTAGGGACAGTTGTCTCTAGCTATTAGTATTATACATTCTAAGTGAATTCATAACTAAAACTATAGGAAAGCTGATGTTCAAAAAGTACACAAATACGAGACTAAAATTCAATTAGTTGAAAGTAAAAAATGAAATATTTCAAGGTAAAATATGCTCAATTTGCCTTTCTTAGTTCTTTGTAAATAAGTTAAGTAGCCATTATTTGATAGAAAAATTATTGTCTAGGTTATTATCAACATTTAAGTGTAATAACTAAAAACATCTTTTCATTTAAGTCTAATTTAATTAATTTATCTTCATATTTCTTTTCTTGTTACTTAGTAATTTACTTTTAACTTATTGTTCGGAAATTATTAATTAACGCTCATTTGGAGATCCTTTTTAAATATGTCCACACATAGAACTACGAAATAAAGAATTATCACATAATATTTTATATATTTTAAGAGTACTTTAGATTAAATCATATTTTGACCCTCTTTCTTAAAAAATATCAGCTTAACTTTATGCTGTCAAAATTTCCATAAGAATGTATGTTAAGGTTTGAATTTATTCCAATAAGTTTAACAAATGAAAGTAGCTAAATATAGATAAATATAAGTTTTTTTTTAAAAAAAAGTATAAAAGTATTCATCCAAAAATATATGCAAGAAACTTACAGAGATGTTCTTTCCGTTGCCCAACTCGATTGGGCTGATAAATCTCCGATCAATTGAACTGGCAGCAACCGTCAAGATCCACGGCGCGTGGTTCACAACAGTGCCGGCACTCGGGCCATTGTTCCCGGCGGCCGTCACAGTGATGATGCCCTTCTTCATGGCATGAAATGCACCGATAGAGATCGGGTCGTCAGTGTAATTACCATAGCCAATGCCAGCAATTGATATTGAAATGACATCGACACCATCCTGTATGGCGGCGTCGAAGGCAGCCAGAAGATCCATATCGGAGCATCCGGTGCTCATCCAGCAAACCTTGTACATGGCTAGTCTGGCCGATGGCACACCGCCACGGGCAGTTCCTTGAGCCAGGCCAGAGAGGTTGGCTCCAGTGATTACATTGCCGGTCGCTGTTGACGATGTGTGTGTGCCATGACCGTTAATGTCTACGGGCGACAAAATGTCGAAGGGGTCGGTGATGCCATCAAGTTTGAAATATCTTGCTCCGATGAGTTTACTTCACCCATATAAAAAAGATTTACTAAAGGAGAAAGGCATAATTCATATTGTGTATATATGTGATGGTAGTCAAAAACGAAAACGAAAATTACTTGTTGCAGCCACTGAAATTGGCAAAATGGTCACATGTGCCTTTCCATTTTTTGGGTGGAGGACCAAACCCATCATCTTTAAAGCTATCCGCCGTTGGAGTGATTCCTATCATTAGTTCAATTAAATAACATGGATATAGCAATATTCCCACTATAATTAGAAAAATATTTTAAATAAAAAACTTTAAATAATATTGAATAGTTTAAATAAATGTAACAAAAACCTAAAATATTTAAAACGCATGAGGTGACCTTTCATAAATTTTATATTTGCCTTTTGTTGGTTTTGAATATTGCATGACAATTCTTTACTTAATTTCTTTTTTTTCTTTTTTGTGATTTATTTTTTTTTCTTCATATTATTAATTTCGTCACATTCTCACTTTTTTTTGTTTGCGATTTCTTCACTTCCCTTCCAAAATTTCTTCTTTCTTCTTTATCTCCCATCTTCTTTTTTTCTTCTTAGTGCAAGATCTAAACAATATTGATACAGAATCATAATATCTAAATAATCAGTTGTCTATCCCTGATAAACAGAGATCGACCACTATCACTAACAGATCATTTAAGGTACAAGATCATTTAGATTGGATACAATGGTACGAGATCATTTAGAGTTGCAAGGGTACAAGATCATGTAGCAAAATCATTTAGATTTGATACAAGAATATCGCTTTGACTGGGTACTAGATCATTTATGTTGGGTGCAAGGGTAGTAATTGCTTAGATTTGGATATAAGATCATAAGATAGTTTAGACTAGGTACAAGATCGTTTAGATTAGGTACAAGGATACACATTATTTAGACTGAGTACAAAATTGTTTTTTAGCATGTGTGGGTTTTTTCGCACTTTGTTCTATTTTTTTTAACGAAACCCAATAATACTTATAAATATAATAAAGTATCACAATCTATTTGTGATAGACCTAGATAGACCAAAATAGATTACTATATTTGTTTATATTGATCTATCGGGGTTGATCATAAATAAAATGTGATATTTTACTTTATTTTATAAATATTTTGGTTTATTTTTCGATATTTGGAAATAACCTTTTTCTTAAACAATTAGTTATAATAGAGATTTTTTCAATGAAAAAACTACTCAAAATATTTGCAAATATATCAAAATTTCTATGAATCATAGTTATTGACAGACACTAATAGATTTGTATGAATCTTTATCAATGTTAATTATACATACATCTATAGAAATCTATCAACATTTATTAGCGTCTATCATTGATAGATTTTAAAATTTTATTATATTTATAAATAATTTAACCATTTTGCTATATTTGAAACCGATCATATAATATATAAGAATTAGTTGTCTATTTTCGATCAAAGTTATAGCAAACTGTAAAACTTACCTATCGCTCTTTTAGTACAGTTGTAAAGATTTAAAATACAAATCAATTAATTACCAAAATATATTAAAGGTTAGTTAAACTATGCTTGTTTTATGTTTCCATTTGCATGCAGTGAATCGATTCATTTTCCTTTATCTAAAAATCTAACTAATTAAACGTTTCTATTTCAGAGTGACATAATTAACTCTAAGCTTCAAATAAATTGTAAATTGATATAACAGTGAATACAAATAACTAGCCTGAAATATTAAAAACTAAAAGCATTAAGATGGAAACAAAATTAAATATTTTTCTTGAGAACAAAAAAATTAAATAATTAAATAAATGAAAAGAATTACCAGTATCAAATAGGCCAACAATAATGTCACTTTCCTGTCTTGTCTTCCTTTTTGCATTGATAGGAAATCCAAGGAAGTCCCAAGATCGTGTTGTTTGTAGCTTTCTGTATCTATTTGGAATCACATGCTGCACATCCCCCCTCTCTACATCAAACTCATATATCAGAAACTAACTTAAAATTAGGGTGTTAAAAAGCAAATGATAATAAACAATACCCAAGCACTAGAAAGTGATTTTTTTCTTTTTTTTTCTTAAATAATAAGGTCTAAAAAGGCTTGCAAATAGCATGTTTACCTGACAATGTTTTGGCCTCCGCCTCAGTAAGCTTCGCAGCGAAGGCATTGAAGTTATTTGTGTAACTATACACCATAGACTCTTTTGCATCCACGTGGCTACAAATAATATAGATCAATACAGCTATAATTTTAAAAATGAAATTATTCTAAGTAATATGATGCATTGTAATTAATTTAATCATGTCAAAATGAGATTAGGTCATAAAGTATGAATTTTTTACTAGAGATAAATGGATTCAAATCTCTCCTTGCATATTACTTCCATATTATTTCGGATCAATTTTGCTAGGTCAAAGTAGATACAAACCAATGAGATTATTTACAGGCTAGGCTGATTTTCTAAAATAAAAAACTACCAACAGCTCCTTTTTTTTTTTTTTTTTTTACTTGTAGTTGTTTTCTCATAGTTTCTTACAAATTCTTTTTATACTTCTAACGAGAACTATTAAAATCAAATTGTTACAAAACTGGTAGTTCCAAAATATAAATAATATAACCCACCTTTCCTTCACTGACATGAGAACATTGAGATTTATACCTAAGCCATCGACTTCATTTAAAATAGTTGGTCTATTCTCCAGAAAAACAATAAAATGTTTCTGCATAAAAACACCTCCATTTATAAACCTTAAAAGGAAATCAATAAAATAGCACATGAATTTATTAATTAACAACAACCTTATCCTCTACGATTTCTACCGCAGCAACGCATCCGGCGATATAGAAAAGAACGATGATGAAAACACAAGAAAATTTTGATATTGACATGATGAGCGCTCGTTGGATATCTTCCAACTTGAATGTCGAACAACTGCACTCTTATTTTATAATGTGATTAAAAAAGGATTAGAATATTTTTGTTTACGTGACTATCCAAATATAGAAATCAAAACAAAGTGGCAGTTTAAATTGTTTAGAAAAGATCGAAGAACTTTGCAAATATAATGGTTAGCCATTGGATTAGAATAAGTGCAACGTGAGACTTAAAGTTGACGTCTTTTTCAAGGCCCTAAGAGATAACAGAGAAAAAAATGGTTCAAACAAGGAGAAACCTTCCCCAAATCTAGTTTGAGATTAACTTAACTAACTAACACATATTTTTAACCAATGGACTCATAACAAATACCCTACCAATATGAAACTCATGTTTTTTAATGGTTAGATTTAGTTCCAATTTAATATTATTATTACTATCACCGATATACATTATCTACTATTTTATCTTTTATACCTCGATTATTTTATTGTACCAATTAAGTAAAGATAAGTTGCTAGTTAAACATCACGATGGAAGATGTTTGTATGAAGATAGAACTCTTGGGATACTCTCTTCCTTGTTAAGTAGTTTTTTCTCTTCGTCATTAAAGACCTAATAAAGTTCTATTATAAGGCCAAAGAGAGGAACAAAATTCTTTACGGACAATTATTATAGATCAATACATATATTATTCTAACCAATGGTGCGAGTTTATTATGTTTTAGATGATACTAGAGTTTTAGTGTAAAGTAAAATAAAAACTTACAACGCCTTCATATTATGTTCTCATTATTGGTCAACCACCTACACAATTTACTTCTTAGCTTGTTGCTTTTCTTTTGTGGCCATTAGAGATATAGGTAAAGCTTTATTCTCAATAATTTTCCTGCCCGTTTAATTTTACTTATAATTTTCTATTTTGAACTACTATAAATGTATATGATATTAGTGAAAGCGCATTCATGAGTGCTTGAGTAATGTTTTAATCCTTACAACATTAAGAGTGGCTTATGGATTGATCATTCTATTTTCTTTTGTCAAATTTTAAATCTACAATATTATTATCTGATCTTCTATCTTAAATTGTTCTCTCATTAAATTATTTATGTTTTTTTAGTACTATTAAGGGTGCATTATGCGTTAGGATTATTGACTATGAAAAAAATATTTTTTAAGAATACATTTTTTAAAAAACATTTCTTACCAGATGAGTTTAAAATCCAAACACATAAATGTCTGGTTAGATTTATAAATGTTTATATTCAAAATTGTGTTTGATTTCTCCTATACTTACAATGTTTATGTTTAAGTCAAATTATGAACTAATTTCATAAAGAAAAATGCACATTTTGAATCCATTTTAAAAAATATATATTTTCAAATTAATTGCTAAGTTATCTTTGAATTATTAATTTTTTAGTTACTTGAAATTATTGAAGTTTAAACTAAACATTAATTTCATTTTTTTTTTTTGGACAATTCAATTTTAGAAGCACAAATATCTTAAAATGTAAATGCATAACCATAAAAAAAATTGATTTCCAACAACAAAAATATAAATAAGATCAATAACTTTTCTAACTTATTTGATGTATTAATTTGCTCTTTTAGATTTATTTCCCTCTTTAATATCCTTCTTCATCTTCCTGATCTTCGACAATATCAAGATCGTTGCAGTGAGCTTGTTTTCGGTATGACTTATGAATATCGTTTTTTTTTTTCTGAATTGTTTAGAACATTATAAAATTATTTAGTTAAAAATTCTACATTTTATTGTGAAGATCGTTTTTGTTTTTGTTTGTGGTAAGAATTCTAAATTTTGTTTCGTTTCAAATGTTTAGAAGATTTACATATTATTGTAAGAATTCTGTATTTTATTATGAAAATCATTAGTTTGATGTTTTTCATGATAATTTACATTGAACTACAGGATTTAACAACATCAACACAATCATTTACTACATATCTACACGATTGTTTATCAATATCAACATGATCGTTTACCTATATATCAATACAATTGTTTACTACATTGAATACGATCACCATGGTCAACGATCGTTTACCTATGTCTACACGACCGTTTATTACATTCAATATGATCATTTACTGTGGTCAAATGATCGTTTATCATGATCAACATGATCGTTTAATGTATATTATTTCACCTGCACGATCGTCTATCTTTGCATTGTGTTTATTGTTATCGTTTTTTACATTTTATTCCTTTATCAAGTGATTGATGTATATCTATGTCTATCTATTTCTTTATATCACTATTTAATACTTAATTATATTTTCTTTTTACAAAATACGATGTCTATTCATATAGTTGTTTTTTATGGAGGTCAATGGGATGGACGCAATGTCTATGAGAAATACTCAGTTGCTATGTCACACCTCACCCCAAATGTCATATTGTGCAACCAAGTGGGGACGTGCTGCCTAGACACACTCAACGCGTATCTTCCCATGAGATACAACGTTGAACGCCTAGTACGCGGAATTACTTCAACAACCAATCTTAAAACAACGTGAAACTCAGCTTTAACGCTTAGCTCAACTTAATTTTGACAAAGATAACGTGGTGAAATATAACACAAACAACTTTTTTATTAACTTGAAATCATGCGTTCTACAATACAATGAACATGCTCTCTTTACAACAAGCTTAAAACATAAACTTTAGGCTTTCAATGCCTAGTGCCACTTCTTCTTCTAAACGCCTAGCTTACTCACCTCAATGTGTAGTAACTCACCTTACTCTTTTTTACTTGGCCTTAACACCTGATACCTGGGGAAGAGAAACTTAATTAAACACATAAGTCAAATACTTGGAGAGTGAGTTTTTCACAAATCCTTTTTGGGGAATATAATGCAATCAATAAATTCATTTTCATTTTCATAAATAGGCGATCAACGCCTCATTTCAATAAAACATAAATCACACATTAGCTCTACTTATTTCTTTCCACCAAGAACATGAATCAATTCCACGCATAAACTTGGAATCCATTTCACCAGCATCCCTTGAGAAATTTCCCTGGTTCATTCTCGTTGCTTAGGCTGCCAAGCTGAAGACATTCCTTTTACCCATTTTGGTCAGCTTTACTCCATCATATGCAATCTTTTTCTACACGGATGCCTTTACTCATGATGTGCACACATAACACTTAGCTCATTGATAGGAATAAGACTAATGGTTTACTCACATACAAGCATCACAATCATCAATCGAGATCAAACATTAATTTTCTTTTCAAATAACAACATCAACATCAACATCATATTACAACACATTAAGTATAACATAAAGACTCAAAAGTAATTAATGATTTCAAAACACTTCTTTCATTTAGAAAATCACTCAAAAAAAATACGCAAGTTTCATTCCTTTCAGAACGCCTAAGTCCAACTCCTTTTCGCCTAGCATTTCCTTAGCAACTCAACACTTAGGAATTTCTCATAAAAACAACACCTTATTTAATCTTTCCAATCTTATTTATCTTTCCAATCTTTAATCTGATTAGTCATACCTTAAGTTATCTTATCATGTCAATTCATGTTTAACACTTTACACGTGTCAGCTTATAACTTATCACGCCATGCATCCAACTTAAACTCAACCGTAGCCACTTGTCAACTAAAGATTATACACTTTCTTGAAATGTTAAATCCTCAACACTGGCTTTCTTAACTGTTGGAAATTTATGTCCTAAAACTCGTAGTTTGTAATAATATTCTATTCAATAAAGTCATTATTGAGAAATTAAATATTATAATCCAATAAACTAAGTCTCGAGGCTATTTTTTAGTAAACTTGAACTTTATGTAGAGACATAAACGTCGATCAAATTCGAGTATATAGCTTAAAATAGTCTATAGTATATGAATAAAGGTTGAGCGCCTTATTAAGAGGGGATAGTTGCAAATTTAGCAATTAGATTCAAAATAGTTAAGTATATAGCAACATTTTAAAATTTTTGCAAATATAGCAAAATTTGTCAAATTCTATCAATGATAGAAGTCTATCATCGATTGACCACATTGTAAATATTGGTCTATCATTGATAGACCATACGAGTCTATCAGCGATACAAGTCTATCAGCATAGTTTTGCTATATTTACAATTTTATTAAATGTTGCTATATCCTTAATTATTATTCCTCAAATGGTAATCTATTACAATTACCCTATTAAGAGAAACTCTGGATGCCGCCCGCTTTGTAATTAGAACAAACGAGGTGATCCTAAATCGTTCATGTAGAGACATGAAAGTGGGGGCATCCTATGTAAAGTACTTACATAAGACTGAACCATGAAATAGTCACTTTTACGTTATAACACCGTTTACTGTTTAAAACTGACTATCTCGATTATTGATGACCTAGGTAACTTAATCTTAATCCTAAGTCAACTATGAACTCCTGTTCACATGAGATTATCCTTAGATCTGCATAGGTGAAGGCAGCTTATCAACTTTGGCCCAATAAGTCTCCCATTTCAGGGGTAAGATCTGGTGGATAGCTGGGGACATTGGATGCTAGACAAAATTCACTCCTACCTACTTTAGGGTTAGGAGATAGGTTGTTCTCTTAAGCATTGAATATAAGTCTTGAACAAGGGGCCCTACCCTCTCATTGGCCCTAGTGGAATTAAGTTTATAGCTTGGACCTTAAACCAATTGTTTAGTAGTGGATCAGTGGGACTTAATGAGCAAGACGTAGTCTCGGGAGTAAAACAGTATTTTGACCTGATCGAGGTTACGGACAACGTGTGAAGGATTAACTTACTGATCATGGTTTTATCAAATGGACACAAATATATCTATAGTGAGGGGAGTGCAACTATGGAACTTTAGTGGAATGACCCGTTCGTTAACAAATGTTGATTAACTCGGTCTAAAAGAGTTTAGCTAGTTAATCTTGAATCGTTAGAGCTCATGATCTATAGGTCCATTAGGTTCCTCTACTAGCTCATATGGAATAAACTTAGAACAGTGTGATGGAATAAGTCGAATTGTTCGAATTGGGAGATGAGAGAGAAACCGACAAGTATATGTGATATAGCCTCGGATTTTATATGGGATTTAAATATTATAAATATGAATATGGATTCATATTCAGAAGCTCAGAGATGATGAAAATAATCAAAGTTGTAAAAAATCAAAATGTTGACTTTTGACTTTGAAAAGTCAAACTTTGATCGGCTATAGATTCAAATGTGATTTGAATTTTAAGAAAATGAATGTGGATTCATGCTCGGGGGGTCAAATTTAGTCAAAATGATCAAAATTGTTAAAAGTCAAAATATTGACTTTTGACTAGAAAAGTCAAAGTTTGACTTTGACTTCAATGGTCAAATGACCATTTTACCCCTTGACTAAAGTTAGTGGAAAAATCCAACATTTTGTTGGATAATCCCACTAACTCTTAGTGGGATATGTGGAGGCTCACAGTGATGACAACAAGCCCACTAATAGAAATTGGAATTGTGAATAATTACACTAAAGGTTAGTGGATTGTGAGGTGTTGAGTTATGGTGAATTAAATTGCATGTAATTTCTTTATAAATTAGTTTTGAATCTTTAGTTTCAAATTTTTTTTTGGAATTTTGTTAAAAATTTCAAAATTTATCTTTTACTAAACTATTATATTTCTTCACCTCTCTCACACCAAAAGAAAAAATAAATTCTCCCTTCCAAATTTAATATCTCTAAAAATCTCTATCTCAGTTCCTTCTTCAATCAGGTCCCACAACCCAGTTCTTTGACAAGAGAATAGTAGGTGACTACTAGCGGTGGTCCATTTGATTTAGTGAGAAGTATAGACGTTCATATTTGAATAGCTACAAAGATATAATTTTTCCTGTACACTAATTTTTTTAGTTTAGGGTTGCATGTTAAATAGGTGCAATTAGGGTATTTTTCGATTCCTTTTTCCATTGGGCATTTCTCTTTCTAACATTAATGCATTACATCAAAACGCCTAACTCTTATAGCATTAGAATGGTTACTTCTTTTTTGCGTTAATGAACAACACCAATTTTTGCATGACAACAAAACTTAGAAAATAAACAGTAGTAACACTCGACATAGTTTGCTATCATGCTTAGTACCTCTATAAAGATGCTATCATGCTTTTATAAGTCATAATAATATAATAACCATGTGGTATACGTATCATTTAATATTTTAGCACGTATGTAAATCCTTCACGTAAAAGATAATTTAGTGACAATCTTCATATTTGTTAAGTAAACTATTTTCACGATATTTAAATTAAAATATTTTAATCGACTTTCATAACTAAATAAAATGTATTAAAAGCTAGTTTGTTTTATTTAACATAGTATAAAAAATAAAATGTTGAAGCTCCAAAAATATGAATGTATAAAACTTTATTCTTTCATAATTTTTTTTTTATTATATCTTCATTTCATATTGAATCCAATGAATTGGGTATCGGTGATTATTCAAACAAGAGGGGAGGGTAATTCCACATTGAGAGATGATTTTTTTGGTGGTAGGAAATTGTAAATAAGATTGGAACGTTGATTTTTTTTTGTATTGACAATAACATGATCTATGCTTCCTCACCATGTCACAACAAGATGATGAGGGCGCTGTTGACGTAGTGTATGCCCACATACATACTCTTATCTCATTTGGGTCGCATGTCGCTGCATTTGCCAACTGAGCTTCTTTTACAAATACTGCCAACAACAATACTAAAATCTTGTTATGGAAGAAACTTTATTCATTCTAGATGGTTTTAAAAATGACAGTAATATGTTGTGAAAGATACGAAAAATGATTGTATTGTATTGGGTAAATGATCCAACAAATATTTTAGGAGAAAATTTACATGATATACTACTTATAAATAGAAATGTTATATGCTTAAAAACATGTTTGCTACAACAATGGCTCTTGCTCAAAAAATTTACCATTCGTGCATAGTAAGATGGTACTATTACAAAATTTATCACAACTTCAAGTCATTTTCAGTATGTACACTTTAGGATGAAAATATAAAGTGTAAGTCTCATACATAAATATATTCCAAATACTAGTTTCCTCACCTCCTCAAAGTTTTTTTCTTCTATATATATCTAGGATCGAATAATATGCAAACTAGCTCAAATTTTCTATTCTATGCTTCTTATAAAATAGATATTCATAAAAAGGATAAACAAGGGATATTTCAATATGTGAAACAGTAAAATGAAACCTATCTAAACAAGAGCTCCATGAATATAAATTAAAGAACAAAGAAACCTATCTAAACAAGAGCTCCATAAACTTTTATACAGTCAAATGATATTAAACAAATTGGTTAGACTTATGCCTCAATAGTTATGCAAAAAGAAGATGAACATTTTAGTGTTAGCAAGTCTTTGTGAGTTGGACATTAGATATTTATTAAGAACATTTTGGTAAGCTAATAAACAATAGACACATACATATCTGAGACAAATACAAGAACTTTGGAGAGTGAAGAACATTTTTGTAACACCCCGAACTCTAGGAAATTTATTTAATCGGATTGCTCTAATTTTTTTATTTATTTTCTTTTGGTGGAATTAAACTAATGGGAAAGAAAACAAAATGAAGGAGGAAAAGATAACAATAATAATGATATTATTATTTATTATTTATTATTATTATTTTATTATATTATTATATTGTTATTATTATTATTAAATAAAGCAAAAGAAAAGGGGGGAAATTAAAATTTTTCCTCTTCTCCTTCGCGTGAAAACAGCCCCCCCCCTCAATTTTTTTTCCTTTCTTTTCTTCTTCTTCTTCTTCTTCCGTCCACCCAGCCCTAGCAGCCGCTACCAACCACCTCTGCTTCTCCCTTTGGCCGCGCCGCTCGGTCTACAGAAGACGGAAACCAGCCCAGCCGCACGCCGCCGTCCATTTCTTGTTCGCGAGTCATTCTAGCCGCGGATTTGAAGCCGACGCGCCCCTTCCCTGTTCCGTCCTTCCGACGAAGCCAAACCCAGCCGAGCCCGATGATCTATTCGAGCCTGTCTCCGTCCGTCCCAGCCGTCGTCCGGTTCAATTGCCACCGCCGATCAGTCTGCGCCGGATTCTAGCCGAAACCGCCCCTTCTTCCGATCTGTTCTCTCTTTCCTTTTCGTTCGTCTTCACGCCAACCACCACCGAAGTTCTTCCCTTGGCCGCGCCGTTCAGAGCTGTAGAAGACGAACGTAGGCCGTCTATCACAGCCGTTAGTCCGCGCCGATTTCTGTTCGCGAAGCACCCCCCCTCCTAACCGAGCGGGTTCCCTTCCTATCGTAAGTGACTTTTCGTCGATCTCTGTTTCTGCTTTGCCGTGGACCTTTGGGTGATAGATTTGGGTAAGGTTAAAGTGTGGGTTCCGTTGCTTTAGTACCTATCGTTAAATGTTAACCGTTTAGCTTACTGTGCTAAAATTTTTGGAAGGTACATATTGAATCAAGGAATGAATCCTTGATATTTCCAGAGGATTGAAGTGGAGTTCGATTTTCCATCGGCTTGGGTAAGTTGCCAAATTCACACTTGGGGTGAATTGAGTGAACGAAATTATGTAGAAAGATATTAATTTTATGTTTGCTTATGTTTTAGGATTTGGTTTATTGGACTTAGTTCGATTGAAGAAATCGCATAAAGTTAAGTTAAGGGACTTTCTACTGGACTCAATAACAAGAATTAAGGCGTATTGATTATATGAACTGAAATGTTATGTCTGGACTGAGTCGGGATGACGGTTATGCTGTGTGTTTGGGTGTGGACTGAAAGTTTAATGTATATTGTGCTTGACTGAATGAAATTTATATATGTATGTATGGATTGACGTGGACTTGTTGTCTAGCGTATGTTGTGACTGCTGGGCTATTTATGTGGCTGACTGATGTAGTGATATGTTTCGACTGTCCTTGAGTGAAATTTGGATAATATGGTTGTTTGAGGTTAAAGGGGGAGCTTATGTGATAAGGAAATTTGACTGTATTGAGAATGATTTTTAAGATGTTTAGAATGGACTGAGGGGATAAATTATTAGTTTCCTAGTGGATAGTTACCCTGCGGGTGTCCTTCGGGATCATCCCCTTTATGTGCATCCTTCGGGAGCACTAGACTGATATGTGCATCCTTCGGGAGCACTAGACTGATATGTGCATCCTACGGGATCACGAGACCGTGATTGTGCAGGGTACCCCATAGGAAGCTATTAATTTATTTTTCCCTAACGGGACCAGTAGTGGGTCTCTTACTGAGTATATTAATACTCACCCTTTTTATGTTTAACTTTTCAGGCAAAGGTAACACGAGGGGCATACCGACGAGGGACAAGAAGGAATCGTGATTTGCCTTATGGGACTGTTTTCTAATTGCTTCTGCTGACGGTTTGAAAATATTTTGATTTAACTAAGTCTACAAATAGTTAAATTTTTTGTAAACAGCATTTGAAATTTTGTATTTTGGAAGTAGGGCCCGATTAAAATTTCCCTTCGTTTTCTTACGGTTTCAACTGAATCTTGCTATGTCTTTTGTCAACAAACGGTTTTGAGTAAACATAATGACTTAGACAAGGTCGAAAAGTCTAGGTCGTTACAATTTTGGTAAGCTAATAAACAATAGACACATACGTATTTGAAACAAATATAAGAACTTTGGAGAGTGAAATACATTCAACTCATTTCTCAAGGCATGAGCTCATTGACTTTTCTAGTATTAAGTTATGTATATCACTATTATTGTTGTTTCATTTTATCTGATAATTTGCTAGGCTCCAAAAATCAATGACTTCATCACCTTCAACAAATAAAGGTTCACAAAGTCCAAGTATAAGTACCAACTCCAATTGTAAGCCCAATTTCAAGTCCAACCCCACACTCAACTCCAGTTTAAAACTCAATTTCAACTCCATGCTCTTCAATTGATGACAATTTGATTGTTGCTTATTATGTTGTTCTTGGTGAAAGTATTGGAAGGATCTTTAAAGAAGATATTGACATTGGTTGTTTTAAGATCACCCCCAAGTTGTAAACTCGGGGTAAAGTTCCTTCGAAATCGGGACAACTTTGTTATGAGTTTCAAAATTAGGATGATACATTTAGGTTTAATAGCAAATGTCTTACCTCACAAATATCATACTTCTCTCTGTTTAAGAGGAGCAGGACCATTATTGCATACTGACTTCCAACACCAACAAAAAGAAATAGAATTCACAACTATAACAAGGCCAAAAACAATTGCTTAAATTGAAGGTTTATCAGAGCTTCCTATAAATCAAGATAAGTTCATTAGCAACATAAAGAGCTTATTTCTTCCTCATGGTGAAAACGTTCATAACTTTTTTTATTCTTCAATCATTAGTAAATCAAGAGTAACCAAATTACAACAATTTAGTAATGAGTTAGATAACAAGTACTTGTGTTCAAGTTTATATATATAGTTTGTTTATGCTATAACTATCATGCAATTACGATACAACTCAATAGCAACCATAAACAAAAGATCAATAGAAAAATCAAAAGTACTCAAATTCACTTGGGAAATGCATAGACAAACAAAAAGACCCTACACACCATCAAAGTTTAAAATCTCACATTTCATTTTTCATTCTCTTTTTCTCAAAGCTTCAACCCATAGCCATGAAATCTCCCTTGGCCTTGATTTCCTAATTCGAACGAACAAAAATCAATTAAAAATCAACCAAATGCTTCATTGAGGCATTTCATCAAACACATTGTAAGCTACCAAAATGCTTCATCACATAGCCAACCATAAAGAAAAAATGTAGATTCAAATTAGAAAAATGATCGTAAGCAACAATATTGAATAGGATGGTAGACAAAACAAACACATATCTCCTATAAAAGCAAAACTATGAGAGATGTTTTTCATAAAAAGAACCATCAATATATCACATTGTGGGTAAAATGAAAGCATTTGAAGTTAATATACTGTATAAATACAAACAATAGAAATAATGGTTGAGATTCACCAGTGAGTTCAGCGGTGCAAGGGGTGTTGGGTGGTGGCGTCGGCTGAAGGAGAGAAAGATGGGGATTTCGGGAGTGTCGTTGACGAAAAGTCTCATCGTTCTCGGTGTGCGTGAGAGAGGGAGAGAGATGGTTAGCGGAAGGGAGGAAAAATCGAGAAGGAGGGGCAACACGTGGATCTTCCATAAAGAAGAAGAAAAAAAGAAGAAGAAGAAGAAGAAGAGAAGAAGAAGAGGAGGAGGGGAGGAGGTAGAGAAAGGGTTTTGGAGATGTTTTATTTTAATAAATTAATTATTTAATGTTTTTAGAATTAGGAAAAAATCTGATTTTAATAAACTTTTGATTTAAAATTTTATTTTAATAAATTAAATAAATTATTTTTTGTATCTTTTATGACACCAAATAACTGTCGCGGAAAGTGAAATCCAAAAAATTCCGTCTTTTCCCACAAAAAACGTTGTTTTTTAGCTTTTGTGACAAATTTTTCTTTCCTCCTTTCAATTTGGGATGTATACAACTGTCATAGTAGGTAGTTTTTCTTGTAGTGTCAATTCACTCTATACGTAAATTCCACAACTTACCCAAATTGTGGAGAATTGAACACGAATCCAACTTGTTTGAAACTCGAGGAATTTAAGCGTTGTCCTCAATTTGTACGTTCAAGAAACAATCCAAATAATTAACCCAACTAATAATGGTTATTGAAAACAACAACCATGACCCAAAACTACACCCTTACCACGAACCACAAATATGCAGAGGTAGTGACTCTCGAAACTAACGCGAAAGAGAGCGTGCAAACAGATCTAAGCGTGGGTCAGCTTGCGATTTGCAACTGGAAGATTGGAACCGTGGGCGGCTGCTTCACGGTCGACGGCGACAGGCCACGATTCACTGTGGTCGGGTTCGAAGGAAAGCAAAACTAGGTCGGTCGATGGTCGACTAAGGGAGACGTGACGGCTGCTAACTAAAACGAAGAAAAGAATGGAGTCCGATAGCAACTTCGCGAATGGAGAGACGACACGAACCAAGATGACTGCTTCAGTTGAGCTTCAATAGAAGACAGAGGCGGTCGACGGTCTGTGGTCGTCGAAGGAGTTGAACGAAGAGAGAAGGGAGAGTAGGCGGCTGTAGAATAACGACGAAGAAAAAGAAGAGATGAAAAGCTTGGGGCACGTGAAACGATGTAGGTTTTAAAATAAATAATAATAATAATAATATATTAAAAACTATTATTATTATTATTTTACTTATTTTTGCTGGCAAACTGAGAAGAGTTGAAGCATGAATAAGATAGTTTAAACGCTTTATAAATAGAGGACTTGGTCATCAAGTAAGCACAAAAGATTTTATTAAAAAAAAAAAAGAGCTAAAATGTTGTTGTTTTGCTTTGGCAAGAATAACAAAAACAAAGTGTTAAGTACGATGATTTGTTCTGCGAGAAGGCTTGACAAGAAGAGAAGGAAGAGGAGGATTTTTGGTAATGTGTGGTGGTTTTCTTCTTAAAAGTTTTGTGGTTTCTTTTTACTATTTTGAAAGAAGAATTCAAATGAAAAGTGTTTTTAAAGAGATTTCTATGAAAAGCTTATATGTTTTCAAGCATGATTTATAATGTTAAAGCTTGATTTGATGATTATGAATTCCATACTATTAAATGGTTTTCAAACCATTAGTTGTTTCATTGAGATTATTTTAACTTTTATGTGCACATAAAGAGTCAATGCCACCATGGGGTGTACGGGCTACATGGTGATAAGTAGCTGGCTTATGCGTTGAAAGGAGCGTATAAAGCTTAATGGTCTGAGCAACAAGAACGAATCTGTATGTTCTCAGATGTTGTTGATATAGTAGTCTAAACAAAAGGTAATGAGACCAAACGTAGAGAACAATTCGGGATTCTTGGCAAAAAGAATAATTAACTGATGTGTGTTTGTTTGAGATCATTTATGTTATGCAAAAAGGATGTGTTATGCGAATTGATGTTTATACGAAATGTATATTGATATGATTTGCGGGATGATTTAATTCTATTGTGCAAATGATTACATGCAGTTTGACATGTTTTGCAAAATAAAGTGTTTAATTGATAAACTGATTTATGTTGGTATTTATGACTTGACGAAAATGATGTATGAAAGGGCATTACGAAAAGGATTTCATGAAAGCTCACTAAGTCATTTAGCCTTACTATTTAAAAATCTCATCTTCTAGGATCAGGAGTTTAAGCCAAGTAGAGAAGAAGGTTGAAGGATTTGCAGCGAGATGACTTCAGACGTTTTGGAAATAGTTAAACATTAGTTATTTGGTCAAAGTGTTGTAATTATGTATCAAATGCATGTTATTAATAAAGTATACATTTTGGTATGTATTTACTATACCTGGCGTTTAGGTTGACCCACGGTTGCGTTTTGAGTTTTGTTGATAGTTTCAAAAGAGTTGAGAATAAGATTTTGCCATAAGAAAATTTCAAAGTTGTAAGAAACTCGCATCCTATTCTTACTACTTCAATGTTATCGTCGCAGTATGGTTTAGGGTGTGACACATAATGTGTTGAGATTGATGATTGATATTTATGAATGATATGTTATAACGCATGATATATTAATGACATGATAAGGATGTTACGGTTGATATACATGCCATGTTGTGTTATTTATGGTATGCTACATGCTTTGCACTATGGCGTGTCTGTTGAGCTTTTACCACACCTGTATTGTAATCCTATCTATGGGGACACGACTAGGGGTGTTCTGACGAGACAACTCGCACGATTTAGGGGTGTATCAAGGAAACCACTGGCACAACTAGGGCGTACTTACGGTTAGGGAACATTTTTACTGTATACGGGGTCACTTTCAAGATTAGGGGTGTTCCAAGGAAACCACTTGCACGATTAGGGGTGTACTTACGTATGACAGATATGTTTACGAGTGTGTACCTATGATCACCCACACGACTAGAGGTGTTCCTACGTGTCATTCACACGATTACGGGTGTCTGTACGGTATCACTCAGTTGGTATCCACGATCACTCACACGACTATGGGTGTTTCTACGAGATCGCTCGCACGATTAGGAGTGTTCATATGATCTCACTCGCTCAGGTGTGCTCCATTGGACACACAACACCATTATTATGTTTCTAATGGAAAGTTAACAGATTAGCTAGAGGGACCAGTAGTGGGTCCCTTACTGGGTATATATTATATACTAACCCTTTTCTATGTTTAATATTGCAGGCAATGGTACATGATTTGGAAAGCTAGCAAGCGATAAGAAGGGTCCGTGATAGGCTATCACATCTCATCCCGGACACCTGCTTGCTCATCATGAGACATGTCATGATGCTAGCCGAATTTGTTCGCCTCTGAAACAGTTTCAACTGACACATGACATGAACTTATGCACAACTTTTAAACATCAGAAGTATTTTATTAACATGAACATTTAAATTATACTTTGAAATCTG
Organism: Cucumis hystrix; assembly: GCA_025688845.1. NCBI lineage: Eukaryota > Viridiplantae > Streptophyta > Magnoliopsida > Cucurbitales > Cucurbitaceae > Cucumis > Cucumis hystrix. The sequence continues at coordinate 823,080 of JACWES010000018.1, forward strand.
AAGTGCAACCATAAGAAATCTTTATAAAATGTATCATGGAAATTGAATAAATCATGAAGTTATGAATATTTGAATAATCACAATACTATTTATAACAAAACAATGTCCTTGCATGAAAAATTAAGTTGGTCTGGCAGTCATAAGTTCAGCATGCGAAGATCCACAATCTGTATCTAAAAAGAGGGAAAACATTTTTGAAAGGGTACGTCAAAAGACCTAGTGAACAATGATTATAGAACAGGTATTCATAAACATTTTAGTATAAAACTGATGCTGGAATATATTTATTAGTAAACAGTTATAACATAGATCTTGAAACATTTACATAGCTTTTCGAAGACAGTCCTCCATAGCCACGGGCAATATTTAATCAATGTGTTACTCTCAAGCTATTGCTTGTAAGGTTCAAAACATGCTTAATAAATTATTTAAAACATTTTGTTGCACACTGTCACTTGTATATAACCTTGGTCTCAGGATTTCTCCTAATTTTCCTTGTTCTGAAAAATTCATATTTTATCCTTAGATAACTCCTTGTTCATGAAAATATCCAAAATTTCCCTTAAAATTTCCAAAAATATCAAGACAGCTCAAAACAGCTCGAAAATAGTCCAACGATTCCCATCGACATGATGAAAAAGGCTAGCTACGAGCGCATGGCCTGGGGTCTTCCGAGTGCTAACCTTACTGAGGTGGAGCGTGCGCATCGCATGCTAACCTCGCAATATGGTTGTCGCGTGTGTGCTTTCCGCCTACCCAGTGTCCCTAGCATGCATGGCGCACACACTGGTGCTCCTCTCGCACACCATGTGCGACACTAACCTCTTAAGGCAGGGTCATGCGTGCAGCCTGAGGGTGTGCCTTGCAGCTCAGCTGTGCCATGATCTTGTCATGTGTGTGAAACCTGATTCAAAATAACCTCTATGACCAAAACGTATGCCCATCTCGCCCATACATGCATGACTCACAGCCATTACCCAGCACACTTTAACTTCCATAATCATGACCTATATTTGAAAAATCATAACTTAAAAATCCATAACTCTTTAGACAAAATTTCATTATACAAAGTTACTCTAAATTGTCTTAACTTTATTACCTCAAATTTGAGCAGAAAAATGTTAAGTAATGAGTCCTGTAGATCTCTAAAAGTGCACATTGCTCATATTCACCCAAGAAATGACCTTCTCGTCCTCTCTTGATGAAAACACAAACTTCCTTGAATCTAAAACTCACAAAAATCCTCTCTCACAAACTAGACTCAATTTTTAAAATTTCAAGACCAATTTGAGTGATTTTACATGAGTAATTTGTGAGAAATCTATTGCTGAAGTTGGCCTTTTTATAGAGTCCCTTGCATGCGATTAAGATGACACTTAATCCTTGATTAGACTCACCTCTTAAGTGTGTACTTACACCTCATCACCTCCTCCATGCCCTCTTTGCCCGCAAAATTCATGATGACATGGTTAAGAACACATGGATTTATTTTTAATCGAAAGCCCTAAACTTGCCACGTAATAGTCTTAAACACATGACTAACCTCCATGGTCTTGCCGCAAAGCCCTTGGCCGCATAGCTTCCTCGCATAGCCATCATCTAACACTTAGTTGCAAGCCAAGGAAGCCTTCCTCACCTAGCACCCTTCCTCATTTGGACAAGCCCTCCTTGGTCATACTAACCTTCAATTCTTCTCGCCTAGCCATTACCTTGTCTCCTAGATAACCTCTTTGGAGGTCATCTCGCCTAATAAGCTTCAACGCCCAAGCTTTCAAACGTCTAACACTTAGCAAAATAACCTCCAAAGATAAGTTCGGTTGCTTGGTGACCCAAACGTCCAAGCATGTCCAGACGCCTATCCTTAGAGGTTCTCAAGCCTCTTCTTGCCGCCCATTGACACTTCTTTAGAGGTTTTGTTAGGCTTCCTCTGCCGCCCATACAACCTCCAAACGCCTAGTGACTTAACTTTGACACTTAGTCAAAGTTTTCAACTTTTCTCTTTTCCTCAAGTTAAAATCTACATTCCAAGTATTTTTACCTTCTTTTTCAAAAATTTCAGTTTTTCTTGTCCTTGACTAATCTTAGCAATTTCCAAATGTTTAAGAAATTTTCAGGTTTCACATATGTCACATGAGGACTCAGTTTTGCTTCCGCGTTTATGTATCAAATTTTCAGTAATTTGGTTTTATATATTTTTAATAAAAAAATTATCCTATTTATTTAAGTTTTTGATTTTAAAAAATTGTTGGTACCCGCAGGTCATGTTTTCAAATTATTTTGATTGGTTTGTCGATTTTATGTCTTCGAACGTTTTTTTTATAATCAACTTTATAACGATTTTTTCTAGGTTTTCCTTTTCAAATGAGTGTCTTTTGATATTTATCTTTTGAGTAATGAACTTAGTTTAGTTTAAAAGTTCAGATCATTACACCATCTATCTCGTTTGGCTTAAAAATCTTAAATATCATTAATATGGTTTCATTAGCACATACAAGAGTTGTCATTAAACTATCTTTTACTCAGAGAGTCTAAATGCATGTTAAAATGTTGAATTAATTTTTATAAATTCAATTACTAATGTTAAAAAAATAGAAAACAATAGAAGTAACATTCAATCAAACTATTAATGCAATTCATGAGAGAAAAACATAAAACCATTTTAATATGGTTATGATTTCCAACCAAGTCCATGGGGTCATACCCAAAAATAAAATTTGAAAAACCATAGGTGTAACGACTCAACTTTTCTGTCTAAGTCGAAGTCATTATTTTAAACAAAACACTTTGATTGACACAAAATATTGTAAACTTTATTTGAAATCATAACGATCAAGGAAAACTTAAGTTTGGGCCCTATTTCAAACAAATAGAATTCTAAAAGTACTGTTTACAAAATAACTATACATAAACTCAGTTCAATCACAAACAAAATTAAAACCATCAGTGGAAGCAGTTTAAAAGACATTTCCCCTATGGCAATCACGGCTCCTTGTCCCTCATCGGTCTACCCCTCGAGTTACCTTTGCCTGAAAAGTTAAACATAAAAGGGTAAGTATAAACATACCCAGTAAGAGACCCACTACTAGTCCAGTTAGGGGAAAAATAAAATTGTTAACTTCCTATTGGGGGTGCCCTACACTATAACAGTCTTGTGATCCCGTAGGAACACACATAATCAGTTTAATGCCCTGAAGGACACATATATCAGTCTAGTGCTCTGCAGAAAGCACATGTCAGTCTAGTGCTCCCGAAGGATGCACAACAGGTGGTGATCCTGTAAGACACCTGCAAGGCAAGCTACCCTATAGATCAAGTTAACAATTTTCCCTCAGTTCAAATTTAGCATTTTTAATCAGTCAAACAGATTTACAAATCAAGCTACCATCATTTCATTCTTTCAGTTCAACACAATTACGGTCGATTTATGCAATCCAACACATAATCAAACATTATCAGATAGGTTCCTCAAACGAATAAACTTATATCTAAGCATCGCTCACCTCAGTTCAGTCAATTCAATTTAGTTCATTAATCCAACCTACAAGACACTACCTATGCCCTAACATAACAGCCAACAGCCCACAAATTAACCCATTCAAGGTTCACAGTTCAATCATCATAACCAAGTTTACATATCAGTTAGTGCATCTCAGTTCAATAAAATTTATAAAGCTACTCAGTCATCAAATATAAGTTTACATATCAGTCAGTCTATCTTAATTCAGCGGGATCCATACAGACAATACATCTCAATTTCATCGTTGAGTCCAGTAGTAGGAACCCTTACCTTAAGGTTACCTAAGTTTCTTGTTCGAACTAAGGTCCAATGAAACAAACCTACACATAACGACAAGAACTCAATACTTTCACAAACCCATTTCCTCATCCAAATCATTCAATTGTGAAATCCACGAACTAACCCAAATAAAGGGAGAATTAAGCTCCAACCAACCTGTCGTAACTCCAAGAACTCGAACACTGTCCACAACGACACCTTCAAGAACCCATATAGAACCAATCGATTAATTCAACATTGCATTCCCAAGGAAAAATACACCCCAGATTCATAACCCACAATAATTACTTACCACAAAAACACAATACTCTTTGTGGTAAGGCAAAAACAAGAGTACAAGATAAACCAAATGGCAGTAAGCAAAGCAAAACTGATCATGGTTCAATTGAAAGGAAAAATTGGTTTCAAATCAGGCTCCAACTTACAACCAATGGACGAATGCGGCTTGACAAACTCTAGCTTGCAAATCAGAAGGAGACGAATTCAGATCTTCCACCGGCTTCACGCACGACGGAGACCGAACAGAATGACGAACAGTGGAGACCAGCGGCAGTCGGCGGCCGGTTAAGGGAGACTCGACGACGGCTACCGAAAAAGAGAAGGAGACAGGTACGGACGATTCGCAGCTCGACTGTGTTTCATTTCCGTCTATGAACAGAGGTAGTCGGCAGTAAGGGCGTGCCTAATGGTCATCTGCCGCAGGTAAAAGATGCCACGAAGTTGGTCGGAAGAGGAAGAAGGGTGGCGGCTAGGGCCAGATCGGGAGTGAGGGAGAAAACGGGGAAGGAGAAGAAGAAGAAAGAAGATGGGGGAGGGGGCACGTGTGGGTTTTCCCTTTTTTTTTAAATAATAATTATTATTATTATAATAATTATTATTATTATAATAAAGAATAACTATTATTATTTTTACTTTTATTTATCAAGTTTCTATTTCTTTCTTTCCCAACAATTTCTAATAATAAAACACCCAATCCTTAAAATTAATGAAACAACTTGGCAATTAAACAGTGAGAAAAATACCTCAAAATCGGGGTGTTACAGTAGGGTTAACTCGTTACACGCTAACACTACATTGCGTTTTGTTGGTAGTTGGTTCGTTGAGCACATAAGTACATTTGATTAGTAAGGGTTTGGAACGACGACAAAAGATTAATGAAACCCATGACAAAAAATAGAAGAAAGAAAAAGGAAAAAGAGAAAAAAGAAAAATAATACAACAAGAAAAGACACTTACAAACTGCAATTGTGGTTGGTTGGTCTATTTTAAGCTCTTTGGCAGACAAGGTTGATTTGAAAAATAAAATCTTCATTTTTATTTCAAATTGAAGTGACCATCACTCAAATTAACTCTTTTCCATCATGCATGTTATTTTTGAAACGTACAAACTCGTCGATTATAATGGTCAATGGGAAACCATTATTGATTTCTAATATGAACCCCAAACAAAATTCTAGTCAATATCATGAAATGAAGTGAAGTGTTGAGAGTGAGCTCCATACATGCGAGGACCACGCTGCCTTGACTTTCAACCTTTTTTATGTAGAAGAATATCTAATGAATAATTGGTCTCCATTACAAAAGGGTGCATATGATGAGAGCATAGTCGTATTGGCATAAATATGAGAAGCATCACTAGTGTGTATGACCACCATTTCTTTGAACTTTCTACAATAATTGCATTTTAATGATTACACCAAGATCAATAGCTCCATTGAGTTTTATATCATTAGCTTGAGATTTTCTTTTCTTAAATTTATTTTGATTATGATAATCTTAAAATGGCATCTTTTGTTTTTTGTTTTATTGTTTATTGTTTTTTTCAATTGTAGAGCTTGATTTTTAGTGAGTTTTATGGTTGTTTTTCTTCGCATGTTACATTAGTATGCATGCAATATTCCGAGTATAGAAGCGGGACATGGATAAACTGATATCACAACCAAATTAGATGAATCTCGAGGACATGATATTAATAATAGGATGATGAAAGGAATTTTGTGTCATGACGAACAACAGGAATTTTTGGCCTCGACGAATCACTATCGTGAAAGCAATTACGATGGGACCGTAGTGTTAATTGAGACACTGGTTGCTCCCCAAGGTTAACATCACTCCTCTATTTTGACGTGTACTTATTGGAACAAGGAATATAATCAAGATCAAGAAAGTTCAAAACAAAAAATAAATAGAGGGAGAGATGTGGATCTTTTACCTAAACCTTTAATCAAAGGCAATGAACCCTTGCCAGTCAATCCAACCGAACGAATGACCACAACGACACATGTGTGGTGATAGGGCAATAGGGTAATGCTTATCACCACCAACACATTTCAGTCTCACACTTAGTATGCCTTGGTATTTATATCCGCTTGGCATTTGTAAATTCTCAAATGTGGGAAAAAAGAAATTGTCCTTTGCATATGGGTCTTATTCTTTGCTTATGGGCCTAAATCCACAAGTCATTTTCAGCAATCCCTCACAAATGACTGTTATGAAAGAGTTGACAAATAGACAAATGAAAACAAGTTATGAAAATTTTGTTCTATGCTAAACTAGGATATCAAGCTCAAGCATCAATATCTAGTGAATTGATGGTAGTTTAGAAAAGCAACAACCTTGTTAGGGAGAGTGAGTTACCTCTTGAACTTTTAACAACATTGATTCAAACCCCCACAACACGTTGTACTCCTAGTTCTTTTCTTGATTCTGTAATATATATTTGTGTTTATTGTGACCATGCACATAAATCTCGGGTCACCATGAAAGCTCTAGAAAGTGACTTTTAAACTCTTTCATAGAAGTTGGCGACCACACCTTTACTGTAATATTATATGCTTCATCAAGTTTGTTAAAACAAACCACTCAAAAAATGAGCTACGAAGACATCATCATCATCCATCAAAGGTTATGGAACATTCAAAAGGTTTTAGTATCATCCATGACGTCCATCTAAGGACTACCCACACAATGGACTATGGACCACTAAGTATATCGCAACAAACCACCCAAAAAGAGGCTATGTATCATCAAGTCTATCGTAATAGACTATCCAAAAAGGGACTATAGACCATCAAGTCTATCACAATAGACCACCCAAATCAAGTGTTATGGATCACTGTAGGGCTTCAGCCCCATGTTCACTGAAGAGTCTATAACTATTTTCCGAGTTCGTTCTTTGATTAAAGGATCAACCAAGTTCGTCTCAAACCTAACATATTCTATGGAAATACTTCCTCCCTTTAACAGTTATTTCATAGCTCCATGTTTGAGACGTATATGTCTTCTTTTTCCATTATAAACACTATTCTTGGTGATATCTATGACAGCCTGTGAATCAGAGTGTATAGAGATCGATACAGATGTCGCCTACAATGGTACATCTCCCAATAGACTTTTAATCCCCTTAGCCTCTGGTCCTACCAATTCTAAAATAATAAATTCAAATTCCATAGTGGATCTAGGTATTCATGTCTATTTTGCACACTTTGATGATATTATTCCACCTTTGAGTAAAAATATACAACCATCAGTAGAGTTGATCTCGTCATTATCCGTAACCCAATTTGCATCCAATAACCTTATAATACAACATAATATTTATTAAAGTGCAAACACTAATTTATTGTGCCTTTAAGACATCTCAATTGATGACTAAGAGCATCACAATGATCTTTAGCAGGATTATGCGTGTATCTACTTAATCTATTGACAACATATGCAATATCAGGTCTAGTGTAGTTCATTAAATACATAACACTACCTATGTTACTTGCATATTCAGATTAAGACACACTGTCTACTTTATTCTTCTTCAGACTAATAGCATCATAGGGAGTTCTCACTCGAGGATCATCAAAGAAATCAAATTTCTTTAATAGCTTTTCAACGTAATGTGATTGACATAAAGAAAAACAATTTTCTGTTTTTTGTATTTTAACACAACGTATTTTGTCAGCTTCTCCTAAGTTTTTCATTTCAAAATGGGATGACAAAAACAACTTGGTACTATTTATTGATTCCACGTTTGTTCCAAAGATCAACATATCATCAAGATGCAAACATATTATCACACAATTAGCTCGAAATAACTTTGAGTAAACACATGTATAAGAAGAATTTACCTTAAGCCCATTGTTTATTTATTATTAAATTTTTTATACCATTGTTTGGGAATTTTTTTAAGACTGTAAAGAGATTTTTTAAGTTTACATACTTTATTTTCTTGACCAATAACTTTGAAGCCTTCATATTGTGTCATATAAATTTCGTCTTCTAGATCATCATTGAGAAATGCAGTTTATACTTCCATTTGGTGAATAAGAAGAGTACAGTTGACAGCTAGTGCAATTAAGGCTATAATTGTAGCTATCTTTGTTACATGGGAATATGTGTCAAAGTAGTCAATACCTTGTTTTTTGTATACCATACTACTACTAGCCTTATATCTTTCAAATGAACCATTATATTTTGAACTCTTTTCCTTTTGAAAATTCACTTACACTTAATAGGTTTACTTCCTTTAGAAAGGTCTACTAATTCCAATGTTTGATTCATTTTAATAGCTTCCTTTCTCATACTAGAGTCTACAAAGTTTAAGGCTGCTTTGTAAGTTTTAGGATCCTCATCTATTAGTCACCTACGTGCAAATTGACAATGATTATTATCTTATCTTTCAACTACAATCTTTCAACTGATCAGTTTTCTATCTTCTACTCCTTCTAGGTTCTATTTCATGCACTACATCAAAAGTATTAACAATTTCGAATTAATTTTTTTTACTAGAAGCTACGTTATTTCTAGTTTCATGCATGCTATTAGACGAAGAAGGGAGAGAAACATATGGAGATTTAATTTTTCTTTTCAATGGAAAAACATGCTCAAAGAATTTTGCATCCTTATATTCACATATGGATTTATCATTTAAATACATCACTATTTTGAGCATAGCCAATATACACACAATCAAAGGTTTTAGATCGTACCCTAGGTTTCTTGAGTGCATGATATGATACCTTAGCAAAGAATCCCCAAACCCTCAAGTAAGTGAGATTAGGTGCAAAGTCTTTCCAAAGTTCGTAAGGATTTTTCTCTAATTTTCTGTGAGATATCCCGTTGAGAATAGCATGCAGTAAGTAGAGCTTCTCTTCCACATATTATCAAATCATCCAGAACTTAATAACATAGTGTTAATCATTTCCTTAAGAGTTCTATTTTTCCACTAAGCTATACCACTTTGTTATGGTGAATAAGGAGTAGTAAATTCATCACGAATGTCATTTGACTCACAAAGTTCTTTAACAAAATTGTAACTCTATTCACAACCTCTATTTGACCTTAACCTTTTTATCTTCTTATCTAATCGATTCTCTACTTCTGTTTTATATTTCAAAAACATACAACCAGCTTCATCTTTTGTTTTTAAGAGATAAATCTAAGTGAATCTAGAAAAATCATCAACAAAAGATACATAATAATTTTTTTCACCTCTACTTATAGTGTTTTTGAAATAAGCTAAATCGGAATGAATTAATTCTAGTAATTTTGTACTTCTAAATGTGACTCATTTTAACGGTTTCTTGACAAGTTTAGTTTCTACACAAATAGGACATTTACTAATTTCTTGTGCTTTAGATGCATTAATTAATTTTAATTCTTTAAGCTTTCTAACAGATGCAATATTCACATGTCCTAGTCTACCACGCCACATATCAATAGATTCAACTATTTAAGCATAATAAGAAATACTTGCATTCATCATAACAATATTCAATACGAAAATGACCATCAGATAGATACCCCTTGCTAACAATGTCTCCGATTCTTGTGAGGATAACCTTGTCAGCTTCTAGCACAACCTTAAGACCAGCCTGATTCAATAGACTCCAAGATACCAGATTCCTACATAAGAAAGGTACATAAAATACATTACTTAAGGATGAAGTTCTTTAGAAGTCAATTTTAAAAGAACATTCCCTTTCTTAAGTACTTATGCAGTGGTTGAATTTTCCATGAACACAAATTCTCCATCCGCAATGTCCTTGTAGTCATGAAAAAGCTCTTAATTTGTGTAGAAGTGTCTCAAAGCTCCAATATCAAGAATCCAATCAATTTTATTTTCCACCAGGTTGACTTCCACAACAATAGCTATCATATCATCTTGTTCAGCAAGATTGACTTGTGGTATGGGTCTCTGGTCCCCTTCCTTTCCTTTGACTACACTGATAGGATTTGTATCATTTTCCACAGACATAACAAATCAACTTATTCTTTTCAATTTTTCCACCGGCAGCTTTGTAGTGTCCCTTCCTTTATGCATAATTGTTTTTTCTAGACTACTTGTAGTTTTTGAACCTCTCTTTGTTAACAGTAGAAGATTCAACTAAGTTAGCATGAACTGAATTTAAATTTTCAAAACCTAGTTTATCTTTTAGCTTGTTGGGTTCTTCCGTCCCTATGGCTTATCAGATCCCTAGTGTTTCAAGTCCTTTTTATGCTTTTAAACATTTTTTATGGTCGTTCCATGATGGGGATGAAGGAATGGAATTTCCATAGCGGAAGCGTGTGAACGCCATTCAAAAGAAATTTAACTTGAAACACAGGAAAAACACCTAAACATGTTTTTATGGAGGAAAAGAAGAAAAGAAAACTAACATTTGTAAAACCTTCCAAGAATTCTCGAACCTCCCAAAGAGAGAACACCACGAAATCTTCCTTGTTATTTTCAAGATAACAAAAAAAAATAACAGAGAGTTTGTGAGGCTTCTGTGATTTTTTTTTGTTAAAGGGAAAAATATTTGCAAAGAGATTTTTCTTCTTGGAACCAATAGATCGTCAAAATTCTCCCATGAAAAGATTGCATCCCTCCCTTCTATATCTTAACCAAAAGATATGAAGAGAGATGGAAGGGAAAGTTATTAAATAACTTCCTCCCTCTCCATCATTCATATTAATATAAATTTAAATTATATTATATTTTATATAATATTAATTTTATATTTGATCATATTTAATATTAATTTTATATTATATCATATATAATATAACCAATGGTTTAGATCTTCTCATATGATCTATAGTTCTAATATAAATTGAATCCATATTAATTTTTAATTTATAGTTTATTTATGGATCTTATTCATATTATTATTATTTGAATCATATTCAAATATTAACTTCTCTCATAAAAACTTTATATTATAATGTATCAAATACATTATATTAATTGTATCATATACAATTTATTTCCTTAAATCAATTTGAACGTTTCAAATTAAACCAAAATAAATTTGATTCCCATTTATCTTTATTGAGCTAACAAGAAGACCTTATGGACCTACAGATTAAAGCTCTAATTGTAACGACCCAACTTTTCAAATCTAAGTCGTAGTCATTATTTTAGCACAAAACAATTTGTTTGACAAAAGACATAGTAAACATTAGTTAAAACAATAAAAAAGTCGAAAAAACTTTATTTTGGCCCTGTTTCAACAAATAAAATTCTAAAGTACTGTTTACCAAAAAAAAAAATAACTATTTGTAAACTCAGTTCAATCACAAAAAAAAATAAATTTAAAACCATAAGCAAAAGCAGTTTAAAAGACATTTCCCCTATGACATTCACGGCTCCTTGTCCCTCGTCAGTCTGCCCCTCGAGTTACATTTGCCTGAAAAGTTAAACATAAAAAGGTGAGTATAAACATACCCAGTAAGAGACCCACTACTGGTCCCGATAAGGGAAAAAATAACTGTTAACTTCCTAATGGGGTACCCTGCACAGTCACAGTCTTGTGATCCCGAAGGACACATTATCAGTCCATTCTAAACATCTTATCAATCAATCATAATACAATCCAACTACCTCAACATATAATCTTTTCACTTAATACTCTAACAGTCAACCTATTCCATTTTAGCCCAACGTCAGTCAGTAATATATCGACACATCAATCAAACAAGCTAATATAATCATAACTCTCAGTTCACCGGTACATTGCCATACTTTAATATCACCTACACCCAATCTAAACAACAATTCACCGGTTCACATCCGCACTTTATACAAACAAAAACTACTAATGTCGTCCTATTTACATCCATATATATATATATATATATATATAAGTCCGGTCAATTACAATATACATTCAACATCAAGTTTACATCAATCCATGTATATATATATTTCCAATTAATCACAGTATACATTCAACATCAAGTCTACATCCATACGTATATATCATATCCGACATCCCTACCAAGTGCAGATATAACCATACAGTCAACACAACTCAAAACTATAGGTGAGTCCAATAGTAGAGATCCTTTACCTTAAAGTTCTTCAAAATTCTCGAACGAATTAAATCCAACGAAAGAAACCTAATCAAAAGGATATGGGACTCAATTATTTTCACAATACTCACTTCCATTTAATTTCCTCAATGTAAAATTCAGCTTACCAAGGTAATGGCGAATCGAACTCCAACAATCTACAATTTGGTTGTGAATCCAAAGGACCGAACGTTACTTTCAACACCTTCAAGAATCAAATAAAAAATCAACTAATTATTCCAACCATAACACTTGAACTAATTTGGAAACAACTACAACCCAACTTGAATTTTACCAACGAACTTCGACGTTTCTCAGCAAGACAGAGGCAGCGACGCTCGAAACTAAACAAAAGAGAAAAAGGGAAACGTGCAGCTGCGCTTTGCAGAACGGAAGCAGATCAGAGCGACAATAACAACCCGATTCCAATCCAGTCGCCGTGATGCCGAGGTTGTGACCGTGACGAAATCGAAAACAGAGACCTAGACGAAAACACTGGTAAGACGTTCGGATAACTGAGACGAAGCAGAAGAAGAAGGCGGGGCTGTGACGTGTTTCGCAAACGGAGACCAGCGCGGACGAAGCCGAACGAAGGCGCAGCGAAAAGACGGCATACGGCGTGCAGCTGTCGAAAACTGTCGGTGGCTGGCTTCGTCGGAACGAAAAAGAGAAGGGGAAAAAAAGGGTGGGCGGCGGCTAGGGCAAGAAGAAGGAGAAAACGAAGAAAGTGAGGGGGGGCGGAGTGTACGCGCGCGAGGAAGAAGAAGAAGAAAGAAATTTTTTTAATTTCTTTTTTTTTTTATAACAATAATAATTATTATTATTATTATTATTATTATATATTATATATTATTATTATTATTATTACCTTTTCCTCCTTCACTTCTTTTCTTTCCCATTAATTAAATTTCTCTCCCAAGCCAAAAGCAATAAAATAACACCCAACAAAATAAAAAAAATAAAAAAATCCTTAAAAATAGAGCAATTTGATTAAAATCAATTACCTTAGAGTTCGGGGTGTTACACCAATTATATGAGATTAATTAATTAAACTCTTTAATTAAATTAATCACTATTCATTAACTATCAGTCATTCCACTAAAGACCAATAGTTGCACTCTTTTTACTGTAGATATATTTTTGTGTCCATTAGATATAATCAATCAACAGTGCAATGACCCTTCACAAATTGCTCATAAGTACAGCTAGGCCAAAGATTACTGTTTTGTCCCTGTAGTTACATCTAACTCCTTAAGTACCACCAATCCCTCTAATGAACAATAGTTATAGTCCCACTATAACTGAACTCCTCTCGGGCCAAGAGAAGGTGTGGCGCCACATTGTTCAAGCTTTGGAAGCAGCTCTTAAGAGAGCAATTTCTCTACTTACTCTATCTATAAAGAAGGAATGATTCCTTCTTGTGTAGCTGTGTTCCCAGCTCCCTAATCAAACGAATCCCCAAAATGGTAGGCCTATTGAGTTGGCGATATAGGCCACTCACCCATGCAAATCAAAGAACTGCCTTCATAGGCAGGAGTTCACAACTCACTCAGGATTCAGGTCAAGTCACCTATGGTCATCTTGGTGAAATGTAGTCTCAACTAGCAACGGTGTTAATAAGAGAGACTATTCATTTCATGGTCCGATCTTATACAAACTCTTTGTATAGAATACACCTGCTCTAATGTCTCGATGTGATGATTAGAATCAAATCATTTGTAGCACTTTAGAACAATTATAACAACTACAAAGCACAGGCCGTATTCGTAGTGTCATCAGGATAAGGTATCCAGCCTTATCCATCTACTACAGACCATTTAGGTTATCATTTAAACACGATCCACTCGTATGTCTCCACATACATGTTTAGGTTATAGAAGATAACCTTGGATGTTATTTTATTGGTTTTGTGGGTTAATGCAACTAAATGTCAAATAAAATAACACACTTTATTTTATTAGATAAATAAAATGCTTGTATAATATGCACAATTACAAACTACAAGACCATAAGACCACAAGATTTAGGGCATCAATCCCAACAGGAAAACTTCTCGAGGAGAACATTTTCTTAGAGTATCTCACACATCATCATTCATTCGAATAAAAAACTTGCCACCAAATTTTCGTACTCATGAATCTATACAACTACAGGTTTATCGTCCATTAGCTGGAATTATAGACGTTTTTCAACAACATGTTTCTTACGGCATACATCTCCATCGTGCCGTGATTTCAACGTACTGCAAATTACTAAAGATTGCTAGTAGTATGAAAATATGCAAATTCATTCTTTATGAATTTAATAGAGAATCTTATGGAAGTTTAAGATATTGTCTAAACTATTGAATATGCGATATTTTACAATACACGAAAACTTATACCTCAAGTTGTCCCTAAAAGTGGTATCAGTGTCATGTCGTCCTTGGTTTAGTCTTGTTGATATAATCCTCAGGATGAACAAAGGTGTAGTGGAACCTTAAAAGTAGTCATGGTATTATCCATGGTTGTGTTGGTTTTTTATTGTGCTCTATAAGAATTTTATGGATAATTGGTTTATCGTTTAATTATTAAATAAAACTTATTATTCAATTGTATTATATTGTATAATAATATCTATGAATATGTTATTATATTCTAAATGTCCCTAATTGATTATTATTGTGGGAACAATAATAAATTAAGATTTGTATGAGTTATATAATTGATAATCATATGATGATTATATATATAGAGACATAACTTATAACCATATTTTCTTATTACAAAATAAGAATTGGACTAACCATATTTTTAGATTATTACATGGACATGTGTCATAAATAATCTCAAATAATTGATTGTTTTGATCCTTTGATCTGAGATTATCATAGTGTCAAACATAAGAATTAATTCATTCTGATACAATCAAACGTTATCTTCAACCAGATAATTGTAAACGTAGTACTTAAATACATTATGAATTATGTACTAGATAATGACTAATCAAGATGGAATTTTTTCCTCTTGTTATAAAGAGATATCTCTGGGTCCCTGGATTCAGCGTGACTGTCGAAATGCATGGTTGTGCTGTAATGAATTAATAAGGGTATTTAATATCATTTACTATTTCAGTTGCTTATTGATTGAGAAAGCAATTGAATTAGATAAGGTGACACTGTCCATGTCTTGTATTCAGCTATAGATATCACGTGGTAAAAAAATTAAAGAAATAATTATATTAGGTTATGTTGGATCATTGACTTAGTTTAATATAGGTAGCCATAATGTCTTGCTCGAGACCAATTATGACTTATGGGCCATAAAACGACTTGTGGGCCCATTGCCATAATAAATTAACCTTACGGATCGCACACGAAAGAATTGAGTTGAATTTGTTTTTAGGCCGATTAATTAATAAGCCCAATTGAAGAATTTGAAGCTTATTAGAAAATCTTAAGTATATTAGGAAATCCGGAGCTTATTAGGAAATCCTAAGATTATTGGGAGATCCTAAGATTATTAGGAAATACTAAAATTATTAGCTAGGAAACTTATAAATCAGAGAACACTAGTGATTTCACAGCGTTTTGGTGATACGAATTTGGAAGATCGTTCTTATCAGAATAGAGGCAATTTGAATTTGGAGTGTTGTTCACATCGGCACAGAGGTATTTTTATTCACAATTTAATTATTTATGCACGATCTGTTTATGTTTTAGGGTTATAAATTTTTTTTATATTAATTCTGCTGCGTCGTCTAGTCCTAATTCGTTTTTCAACCAGCTGAGCTCTGTTGAATAGGCAGTATGCTATAGAGAGGAGTTAACCTAGATAAGAACTAAATGGATATATGTCTATTGTAGGGGAGGTTCGGTTCGAACTTTGTTCGAGGGAAGGATCATTTTGGGAATGCGACCAAAGTCCCACATTAGATAAGGAAATTGATCATAAGTACATAGGTGCAACTTATGAAAAAAATATTTTGAATCAAAGGTGGAATTTAGAATGTTTTGATTATTGTTCATGTATGACTAAAATAGCCACTATAGAGCCTTAAAAGTGTTTGTAGTTGTATGTGGTCTTTTAATACATCAAGTGTATGTAAAGATGATATTCCTCAATGGTAACTTGGAATAGTTAAATTACTTTATGGTCTTTAACTAGCTCCTGAAAGTTTGATGAGAAAAAATATTAACTACACTTTAGTAAACAATGTCTTTAAGAGAACTATGGTAAGTTTGAAAACTTTCCCTAGATTTTTTTTTAAAGTAAAATGCACTTTATTAAATTTTCAATTTTTTTTTAAAGTATATTTCGCAATTGAGAGAAAGTAGATCAAAACACAAAGGGTTCAATTGAAGTAGAGTCAATCATTGCAAAATGTTTTAGGAATAAGGGTGTTTTATATATATAAGTCGATATTAATTGTAAATTGTACGAAGCATTTGTTTGATTAATTTTTTCCTGTGCTGTCATCGTGGAATAGGTTGGTAATCAAAAACATATTAATTTTTTTTTTGTTTGATTAATGTTTTATTTTGTAGACTACAAGTAACTGAGTTTATAAATATTAATTTAACATTTTAGCACGTATGTAAATCCTTCACATAAAGATAATTTAGTGACAATCTTTGTATTTGTCAAGGAAACTATTTTCACAATATTTAAATTATAATATTTTAATCGACTTTCCAACTAAATAAAATGTATTAAAAATAAAATGTTGAAGCTCGAAGAATATGAATGTACAACTTTATACTTTTATATTTTTTTATGATATCTTCATTTCATTTTGAATCCAATGAATTGGGTATCGGTGATTATTCTAGCAAGAGGGGAGGGTAATTCCACATTTAGAGATGATTTTTTTGGTGGTAGAAGATTGTAAATAAGATTGGAACGTTGGATTTTTTTTGTATTGACAATAACATGATCTATGCTTCCTCACCATGTCACGAGAAGATAATGATGGCGTTGTGGACACAGTGTATGCCCACATACATACTCTCATCTCATTTGGGTCGCATGTCGCTGCATTTGCCAACTGAGCTTCTTTTACAAATACTGCCAACAATAGTACTAAAAAGAAAAATCTTGTGATGGCTGAAACTTTATTCATTCTAGATGGTTTTAAAAATGACAGTAATATGTTATGAAAGATAGGAAAAATGATTGTATTGTATTGGGCATATGATCCAACAAATATTTTATAGACTCGTATCAAGGATGATCATTTTTATTTTTAAGGAAAACCGTTTGCTCCAGTCTTTTGGCTATTTATGTGCTATGTGTTTTTGGAGTATTTGCTAATTGTTTGTTTTTCTAGACAATTAGTATTATTTGTTAGTTGTTAATTTGCTGATTTTAATTATTTGGTTATAAACATTGCCCTACCCACATCAATCTTGACTCGTTCCAGAAACCTGAGTGTTGAACACATACTCAATACCAGGCATAGGCAGTTGACCAATAACCACCAGGTATGACCCTCACTCAAATGTGGACATGGAGTGGACTTAGTACGATGAACAACACCAATTTTTGCATGACAACAAAACTTAGAAAATAAACAGTAGTAACACTCGACATACTTTGCTTTCATGCTTAGTACCTCTATAAAGATGCTATCATGCTTTTATAAGTCATAATAATGTAATAACCATGTGGTATATGTATCATGCTTCATAGCTTAAGAAATTGTAACATACTTATGTGCAACACATATCTTATAGAAAAAATATTTTCTGAAAACTTAGCTTAAACTTCTTTAATCACTTACTATACAAAGTTCGGTTTCTTTTTCCTTTCCCCTATATGACGCCTACTCCAAATTCCAGAATACTTGAGTTCTCATAACACCTAATGGCAGAAAAATTTCGTAGCCTATATCCATGCTAAATAAATTATCGAATCATACACCAAGCACTAGACTTAGTGGTAAGTTCGAGTCGAACTGAGGGAGCACACTAATTTTGCAAACAAACTAATTTCCAAAGTGAATTTGGAAGGAGGTGTAAATGAAAGAAACTTGATGTCAAAAAAGTCTAGCTTAAGATATATCGATCCTTCCCTATACAAAGAATTTGTTCATCGAGCTATTATCATTTGTCTATATGCAACTTTTGTGGGGAATTATTATCATTGTGTTGATTTATAATTAATGTTACAATTAAAAAATAAAAATTTACTATAATTAGTATGATTTTGATGGTTATAAATTTTCTAACCATTTTATGGTTATAATGATAAATTTAATTAACCAATATAGATCTAAAACATTAATCGTTTTCTAATCCCATCTCTTAAAAATCATATGTCCATAAAGAAAAAAACAAGTTATAATCTCAATCTTAAAGGATGAGAGAGACATCATGGTTAGCTCCACTACATATAGAGTTAGGAGTTACAAGTGGTGGAGTGGTTCTTCCTTTCCAAAAACTTTGATTTCTTCTTTAAGCATGTTTTTCTTTAATGTCCAAAAACTTTGATTTCTTCTTTAAGCATGTTTTTCTTTAGTTCCATTAATTATTCTTGCAAGTGTACGCTTAAGTTGGGATGTTGTTTAAACCTTGAGGAGCAATCGATATATGCGATTTAGCACCAAGGTCGCACCAAATTGTGCTTTCAAATCATTGGTTAGATACGGTACAACAATGATCAACATTTATATTTGCAACAATTTGAAAGCAAGATCATTCTCATGGCATCTAGAAATTTGCCTTCGTTCTCTATGTTTAGATCAAAATTATCCGTGAAGATATTCCCAAATTTCGTAAGTGTAAATTTAGGGAATGTGAAGAAAAAAACAATAAATTGAAGTTTAGAAAAATTGAAATTAATTTGATGGGTTTAAATCAAGTAGTGGATTGGTTAAGGCAAATATAACCTTTGGCGAAAAGATCTTCACCGATCACCAAAATGGAAAAATTTGGGTTCGAAAAGTGGCGTAAAAAACCTAAGCAATAGTCACTGATAGGATGGGAGTAGAGGATATCGGTGGTGTCTTCTGCCTTGGGCAACTTTTTGGCTTTCAAAACCCAACTTATTGTTTGAGATGTGGATGGGACTAGAAGGCAAGGTAAGAAACTTCTTCTACAAACTATATAATTATGGTTGAGTTATTAACATTGTTTGCTTCTGTGAATAAATTATTATCAATAATATATCATCGGTTGAAGGAGTTCATTGTGTGTGAAAATTCAAGCGATTTTTTTCTAAATTGTTAGATTATTTGACAAATATGAAATTAGTTTTATTTTTGTTTAAAGAAAGATAAAATATCTTCCTCATCTTTAGGATCATTTATAAATATCTTTTAATAAGGAGTTAAAAGATCTTCCTTAAATATCTTCTTTAAAGAAGAAGATAAGAAGAAGATAAAAGATATTCCTCATATTTAGGAATATTTTATCGTAAAGAAGTTCTTTTCTTTCTTGGCTCTTGAAAAGGCAGAAGTTCTTTGAACCTAAAATCCATTCTTCACAACTGTTATTCTTACATTTATATTTTTGGTGAAGAATCGNCATCATCATCTTGTTGTGACATGGTGAGGAAGCATAGATCATGTTATTGTCAATACAAAAAAAATCCAACGTTCCAATCTTATTTACAATCTCCTACCACCAAAAAAAATCATCTCTCAGTGTGGAATTACCCTACCTTCTTGCTAGAATAATCCCCGATACCCAATTCATTGGATTCGATATTAAATGAGATATAATAAAAAAATTATGAAAGAATAAAGTTATACATTCATATTCTTGGAGCTTCAACATTTTATTTTTAACACATTTTATTTAGTTATGAAAGTCGATTAAAATATTTTAATTTTAAATATCGTGAAAATAGTTTACTTAACAAATACGAAGATTGTCACTAATATATCTTTTACGTGAAGGATTTACATACGTGCTAAAATGTTAAATTAATATTTATAAACTCAGTTACTTGTAGTCTTGAACAAAATAAAACATTAATCAAACAAAAAAAATTAATATGGTTTTAATTACCAACCTATTCCACGATGATAGCACAGGACAAAATTATTGAAACAAATGCTTCGTACAATTTACAATTAATATCGACTTATGCATATAAAACACGCTTATTCTTAAAACATTTTGCAATGATTGACTCTACTTCAATTGAACCCTTTGGGTGTGTTTGGGCTCCATGTTATCACTGTGGGCTTGGGTTATAATAACCTTAACCCACGTTTGGGGCTCGTGTAATGGAAACCCTAGTTTTAGGGTTTCCATTAATCCGTCTTCACCCTTACTCCTTTGTCCTCCATTCTCAACTCTTTTCGGTTTACTCCCTCTCAACTCGTCTTCATCCCTCTCCACTCACCTTCAATCTCTCAACACCACTTCATCCTTTCCTTAACCCATTTAATCCTTCCAATTTCCGAACGAAATCATCCTGTCTCTTCAATCCTTGTCAACCACATTGATTTGGGTTTAATTGTCGAAAAAACTTTCCCTTTTTTCCTCAACTCAACTTCAACGGAGATTGTTCTTTGGCCGTCGTTTTCTTCTAGGTAAAAAAAAGTTATCTTCCTCTAATTTTGTTTCTCTCCCACTTGTCCTCCCAAGTTCATTGAAGGCTTCACTCACAGCGTTGCCTTTAAAACAAATGGGTCTTCCTTTTGATTTCGTTGAACGACTGGCTTTTTACACTTTGCCTTCGAAACTCAACCGTTTGCATGTTCACCACTCTTCTTGGTTTTCCCCTTCCACTTTCCCTTGCTGCTTGGACTCCCATTTGCCGATCAGGTATTTTTTTTCTCTGATTTGGACACTTCCTACACTATCGTTACTATCATCTTCTGCATTTGGGATGTTCGAGCAACGTATGGTTGGAAGTAAGTGGTTGGATTTCGAGTTTCGATCAAAGTCGATGATGAGGATTACATTTATGTATTATCTGAATAATTATTTGTGATTAATTCTGTTTATGTACTTGTCTGAATAATTATTTGTAATCATTTTTGTTTTTTACTTCAGTTTACTTCCAATTTTTTCATATTCAGTCATCTCCGTTTGAAACTACAATGTTGTTGTTTGTTTTCCATGTTTCTGATTAGTTTTGTTTGTTTGAATTCATAATTATTTGTAATTACTTTTGTTTATGTGCTTTTTTGAAAAATTATTAGTAGTTTTGTTTCTTACTTCAATTTACATCCATATTTTTTCATTTTTGGGCATCCCATTTGAAACTACAATGCTGTTATTTGTTTTCCATGTTCTGATAGTTTTTTTGTTTGAATTCATAATTATTTGTAACTACTTTTGTTTATGTGCATGTCTGAAAAATTTTTGTAATTAGTTTTGTTTCTTACTTCAATTTCTTTCCATATTTTTTCATTTTTGGCCATCCCCGTTTGAAACTACAATGTTGTCCTTGTTTTCCATGTTTCTGATTAGTTTTGTTTGTTTGAATTTCTTGTTGCTACGGTGCCTAGCAATCTGAACACTCCATTTTCGGGCATGTTTTGAATTGGTGCCCTAAAAAATATGTTGTCATATTTATTTCTTTTTGGCATTTGAGTAACTATGTTTACAGTTCCAATTTACTTGCATTTAAGATGCCTTCTAATTTTGGTTTGCTATGAAGTCTGTTCTCTTTATTTGCAAGCAACTGTCTGTTCTGTTCTTTTCTCTTTATTTGTAAGCAAATCCCATCCATCCATAACACTACACTGTCTGTGTTCCATCCTTTTCCTTGGTTATGCATTTGTCTATTCATAGCTTATCTTTGTCTTAATGTGGTAGGTGTTGACTATGACCTCCCCTTTTCTGTACACTTCTGTCATTTGCAGAGATTCACTTCTTTTATTTTTTGGTATGGGTCAATAAAGGCATACTTTATTGACCATCTATCCCTCTATATATAGCACTTCATTTGTTGTATTTTATTGTGTGTTGTTTTCCTTGCTTCCTCCTCTGTTCTTTCTTCATTTGGTAGGTAAGTTCATTTTCGTTTCTTCGTTTGATGTTTCATTTGTCCTTCTTTTGTCTTTTGCCATATCTATGTTAACAAGAATGTGTATGTCTGTCCTTACTGTTCAATCCTGATATGTTATGTTTAAGGCATATTATGGGCCATGACTTTCTTCATTATTTGAAGGATATACCTTCTTATACATAACCATATCCACTACAATTTCATACTTTTCATGATTTCTTTCATGCCGTCTCATGTTCACTATCCATAGCCATTTTAAGGGATGTTGATGTTGTACGATTGTTTGATATATATTTTTTGTGTCGATGTTGTATGACTGTTTGATATACATTTTATGTGTTGATGTTGTATGCTTATTTGGTTGCATTTACAACCCTATGTATACTTTGCTACACATCCTATTGCTGCATAATTTGCATTTTGTAACGACCCAACTTTTCAAATAAGTTGAAATCAATACGTTAATGCAAGACTCATACTTTAAACATAAAACTGGACAATTCAAATAAAATTTCAATAATATCAAGGAGTATTTATTCGGGCCCTATTTTAAATGAGTTTAAAAATTTAAAACTATCGTTTATAAAAAAAAATGAAACAAATAACAGTTGTCAAAGTAAATAGAAGGAAGACAACATACGCAGTGTAGACCTCCACCAGATAACACCTCTATCTCTAAGAAGAAAGACAACGCTGAACCTTGTGCTCTCTGGGCATCTCATATAATTAAAAATGGTTTCCACAGAGGACAACCACAACTCTGGATCCTCCAATGATCCATCAAAAGTTTGAGGGTCGTACTTCCTAAAATCCCTCAAATGTTTAGCTTCAGCCGAAAGTTGATTTGGTACTATTTGTGACTGCTGTACAGCTGGTCCCTGTACAGGGGGAACTACTGGTGCAGGCTGGTTCTAAGCCATAGCAGCAGCAATAAGCAATGTAAATCTCTGCTCCAGGTGAGCAAACAGAGCAGCAAAATCCGTTTGAGTAACAGGTGCAGCAGGGACATGCTGGTCAGCTTGGCCCACAGAAGGCTGGTTACGCCCTGCTCCTTTACCTCGGCCTCTAATACCACCCCTACGTGCACCTCTCTTTGGGGGCATGTTTCCTAATATCCACCAAAAATCTTTTAGTCTTAAACAACAAAGCACCTCAGACAGTCTAGTTTAACTTAGGCAAGGTCATGTTATTAATACCATACTTATTAAACATAAAGCATACCTGACGAGAGACAAAGGATTGTGTTAGCCATAGGGACACAAAAACATAGACTTACATCATAAGTCAGTCTACAGAACCTAAAACTTAGGCTCTAATACCAACTGTAACGACCCAACTTTTCAAATAAGTTGAAATCAATACGTTAATGTAAGACTCATACTTTAAACATAAAACTGGACAATTCAAATAAAATTTCAATAATATCAAGGAGTATTTATTCGGGCCCTATTTCAAATGAGTTTAAAAATTTAAAACTATCGTTTATAAAAAAAAATGAAACAAATAACAGTTGTCAAAGTAAATAGAAGAAAACTCAATTAAGTCTCAAATACTGAGAAAAAAAAAACATTAAAGTGGAAGCAGTTTGAAAGACTTTTCCCCTATGGCATTCAAGGCTCCTTCTTGTCCCTCGTCGGTCTGCCCCTTGAGTTACCTTTGCCTGAAAAGTTAAACATAAAATGGTGAGTATAAACATACCCAGTAAGAGACCCACTACTGGTCCCGTTAGGGGAAAAATTAACTATTAACTTCCTAATGGGGTACCCTGCACAGTCACAGTCTTGTGATCCCGTAGGACACACTTTATCAGTCTAACGCCCCGAAGGACGCACATATCAGTCTAGTGTTCTGCAGAAACACATATCAGTCTAATGCTCCCGAAAGATGCACAATAAGTGGTGATCCCGTAGGACACCTGCAAGGCACACATCCCAATAGAAACTAACAATTTTCCCCTTAGTCCATTCTAAACGTCTTATCCGTAAATCATAATACAGTCAGATTACCTCAACACATAATCCCTTCACTTAGCATCCTAACAGTCAACTTATTGCATATTAGCCCAATGTTAGTCAGTAACATATCAACACAACCTCGAACAAACTAGGTAATCATAACATCCTCTCAGTTCACTAGTACACCGCCATACTTGGTGTAACTTACACCCAGTCCATACGACAGCCAACAAGTTCACATCCACATATTAAATAGGCAAAATTCATAATTTGCAGTCATTTCAACATCCATATGTATATATATATATAGTTCCAGTCAAACACATCATACATTAAATCTCAAGTCTACTTCAAATTACATACATCATAATGACATCCATTCTCAGTTTAGGGACAACGTACAGTCAACACACATTTAAATCTTAATAAGAGTCTAGTAGAAGAATTCCCTTACCTAGCTTTTATGCAAGTTCTTCAATCGAACTAAGTCCAATAAATCAATCCTAAAACATAAGCAAACATAAAATCAATATCTTTCTACATAATTTCGTTCATCCAATTCACCCCAAATGTGAATTTGGCAACTTACCCAAGCCGATGGAAAGTCAAACTCCACCTCAATCCTCTGGAAAAAATCAAGGATTCATTCCTTGATTCAATGTGTACCTTCAAGAATTAAGCATTTCTCCACTGATTAAGCCCAACAGTTAACATTTAACGATAGGCACGAAAACAACGAAACCCACACTTTAACCTTACCCAAATATTTCACCCAAAAATCCAAAGGAACGCAGAAGCGGCGATCGAATCTTCACAAAAAAATGTCTTGTAAAAACAGAACCCGCAGCTGGCTTAGAGAAGAGGCTCGACGCACGGCTCACGGGTGGCTTTCGCGAAGGCCGAAACGGCACTGGTACAGCCGCAGCTCGATCTGACTGAAGAAGACGTGCCGAAGGGACCTTGTAGGAATGAAAACTTGGTGGATCTGGACGACGGCGCCGAAGAGAATTCGCTCGAACGAGATTCGACGGCTTGGTTTCGATTTTGACAGGAGCGGCGACAGGACGCGATGCTTGGCGACTGGTTGAGTTACTAGAAGGCAAGGTAAGAAACTTCTTCTAGAAACTATATAATTATGGTTGAGTTATTAACATTGTTTGCTTCTGTGAATAAATTATTATCAATAATATATCATCGGTTGAAGGAGTTCATTGTGTGTGAAAATTCAAGCGATTTTTTTCTAAATTGTTAGATTATTTGACAAATATGAAATTAGTTTTATTTTTGTTTAAAGAAAGATAAAATATCTTCCTCATCTTTAGGATCATTTATAAATATCTTTTAATAAGGAGTTAAAAGATCTTCCTTAAATATCTTCTTTAAAGAAGAAGATAAGAAGAAGATAAAAGATATTCCTCATATTTAGGAATATTTTATCGTAAAGAAGTTCTTTTCTTTCTTGGCTCTTGAAAAGGCAGAAGTTCTTTGAACCTAAAATCCATTCTTCACAACTGTTATTCTTACATTTATATTTTTGGTGAAGAATCGGTACGATGGTAAACCGGTTACCTTCTGCATTATGACAGATTATTGATGATCCTCAAGGAATTTGACAGAGTATCGATGGATAAGAAATATGAATGAAGGCTGAGATAATTGTACTGCAGTCAATGAATTTATAGGGAGCCTAAATTCTTCTTCGAGGAGATTTAAGTTTATCGTTAGGGGCTGCGTGAGTTTATACATTTAAGTTATGGTGATGACTTCTTAATGTAACTTTAGGGTTAAGTTACAAACTAATGTAGCGCGTACTCTATTATTTTTCCATTTAATAACACTTATCCAAATGTTTGTCATTAACTTATATATGACTACAAATCATGTTCGAATCGGCATGCTAGAACACATACTTGAAACTATGTCATTAATAAGATCAAAATATCATATACTTAAAGAGCTTAAGTACTAAACTCACCAAAGGTTGGATAAAAGCGATCACTAAAGAAGAATAAAGTTCAAACAAAAGTTCTAGGTTAATGTCTAAACATCAGTCATCAGGTTGGTACCTTTAAAGAAACGATGTTACTATCAGATAACAACACAAATAAAAGACTAAATTAGCTATGGTTGCCAGTATTATTGATTATAAAGAGCATCACATGTAACATACAAGAGTTTCACATTTCTCCATCATACAAGTAAAATTTCAATAAATACAAACTTCATTTTATATCCTCAATCAAAAAATCAGAGGTTCAAATCCTCTGGCCAAAAGAAAAGAGTAAATTTACAACCAAAAGAGAAGGTATTATGTGAGATTTAACAAAATCTATCCAAATAAATAAAAAAAAGGGAAGGTATTTGTCCAGCTGTTTGTATTCTACCCTGTGATCAGAATTCAATAGTTTATATAACAATTAAGAGAAGTACTAAATTGGAGAGAAGCAGACTCCAAATGTGGAATCTTAACTTCTATAAACCACAGCCATTGTGTTCTAGTTTCTATAATGCACTCAATCCTTACAAACCGTGTGATGCCTAAATTCATTCCTAAGATGAAGTTTTAAACTCACAAGAATTTCCAAACACAAAACAAACACGACCTATAATATAAGTAAAGGATTTAGTAGAATTAAAATACCGCCAGTTTGTTACCATCAATCTAAGCTTTCACAGACTGCACACCTAAAGAATAAACAAAAACAAAAGCTAGAGCCACATTAATGGTATCAGATTAATGTAATATAGAGCCTTGAAGAAGAGATGAAAGAAGAGGAGATGGAAAATGAAGCCTGGAGGATAAGAGAAGTGCAAGATGATGTTGAGATGAGGATTTGATTGTTAAGGAAACTCATAGATATTAAGAAGAGGTAGAGTTTTTAAAACAATAATATGAGTAAATGAAAGTTTGGCCAAATGGTTCAAGATGAAACTATGCAATAAGGCCCAGAACAATCAGATAAGAAACCTGTGGGATATCTCAGCACATAATATTCAGCAGACACATATGAATATGATTTATATACAAACTACGATAAATTAATCCAAACTTTAACCGATGCCAAGAAATTTCAATCTACAGAATCGAAGGTCAAAATATGAAAATTAGGCACTTCATTAGGGGTTTCTTTTTGAAAACCACAAACATGGAATCAATTAATTTTTTGTATAGAAATGGTAAGAAAGCGAAGAACAAAAGGAGAAAAAACTTGGACAAACCTTGAGGTTAAGGAGAAAGAAAATTTAGCGCGGGTCATCGTTAGCCGTGGGTCGCCATCAACGCTGGCATCAACCATTCCATCTCTTTCCACTCCTCCTCCACCATAATAAGCTATAAAACAAAGAAGAAGAAAAGACACCAACACCAACACACTTCACTCACTGACCTCGAAAACGGAACGATAAGAACCTCATGAAAAATAGAAGTGCGTGGGTCGCCGTCAGATTGCGAACTGAGTAGGTGGCCGACCGAAATGTCGTGGGTGGTCGCCGTTAGATTGAGAAACTGAGTAGTGTGGTCGATCGAAATGTTATGGGTCGTCGTTGATGAGAAATGGAGTAGTGACGTGGTCAGGACGTGCTTTGTTTCGAGCTTCGTGGTTCGCCGTCAATGAGATGTATGGCCGGTCGTTGGACGTGAAGATGGAGAGGATTGAAATTGGGGTGGGGGTTTGGGACTTCATGAGATGGGGGATGGGGTTTTGGGGGAAAAAATAATTAGGGCATTTTAGAAATTGGGGGAAAAGGAAATTTTTGAAAAAAAAGAGGGAAAAGTTTGTTTTCACAAAATTGGAGGAAAATGGGAAATTTGAGACAAAGTGGAAAAATTATTGTTTTTAGAAAATGGAGAAAAAATGTATAACTTGACATTTAAATAAAATGTCAAGTAAATAAAATTAGTCTTGACGCTTTTAATCTGTCAAATATTTAAAATAAAAAATAAAAAATTATGTATTTTTTTACTATTAGTTATTCTTGACATTTTTTTTTATACTTTACAGTTTTAATAAAAATTGTCAAGAATATAACAACTGCAGGCGTCAAATATTGCCAGTTTTGTAGTAGTGACAGTTATTGACTGCCGCATAAAGACCTTGAAGCGCTCGTACCAGGCAATCGCAGAAATGCGCGGTCCGTCATGCAGCAGGTTCGGTTGCAATGACGATGCTAAATGCATTGTTGCTGAGAAAGAGTTGTTTGACAACTGGGTCAGTGTATGTGAAAAGTATAATTGTATGGAGATATAATTTTTATTTCAATATGAAACAAGTTTAATATTTGATTTTTCTTTCCTATGCAGAGTCATCATGCAGCTAAGGGCCTGCTGAATAAGTCATTCCCATATTATGACAAGTTGTCGTATGTATTCGAGAAAGATCGTGCAACGGGAGTCCGTGCGGAGACATTTGTCGATGTAAACCCGATATTTTCTTGGTCTATTTTATTTTATTCTTTTTATGTGAAAGGAATAAAAGAAAAATGGAAATTAAGTGTATATATATATATATAAATATATAATATATTTATTGGTTTTTATTAAGTAAAGTAAAGACAAAAGAAAAGAAAGAAGGAAGGAAGAATTGCATTCGGTGCAACTTTCTAATGTTATAAACCCATCCACCGCCAATGTTATTGCAATTCCTTTCTTCTCCATTTTCTTCACCATTTCTGCACCAAATTTTAGAGAGACTACAAAGGGAAGAAGGTTGTGAGAGGAAGAAGAAGAAACTCAAGAAGTGTTGGTCGAAGAACACAAGGAGTTTGCAAGATCAACTTCTGTATAGTTCACTAAGCACATTTCTGGTTTTTTATTGAATCTGAGCTACACAAAAAGAATTAAGAGGTGAGGTTTAAATTTACTGAAAGCTAATTCATTTTCAAACAAACTTTATGAAGAAAGCTTGAGCAAATTCTGATGTTCATTGGGTGAATTTTGAAAAAGAAAACAAGGCAGGTGGTTTTCACGCGAAATCAGGAAGTTTCTGGTTTGTTTTGTATTTCAGGGTGCACCGATGGATTTAGGATCTCTATTTGGTATGGTTGAAAAGATTATTTAATTTACTACAACTTTTTTGAAGAAACTCAGAACCAAAAATGACTAAAAATAAGTTAAATTGCAGGGACAAGTTAAGGGCTCTTTGTACACGCAATTGTTGGAGTGGTTCAGTTTTGAGGGATATCTAAGATTATACACAGGGAATCAGATTTACATTTCTTGAGGTAAGTTTTATAGGACCTCAAAATGAAGATTTGGACGTAAAGAAATCTAATTTTGGTTAAGTAGTTGAAGAGTTATGATCATTTGAATTGTGTGCTGCGAATCTGGAAAATTTTGAGAAATGTGTAGAGTATGGATTATTATTTTTAGGGATAAACTTCTTTAGCAATATCCTTAGTCAGCTATGTCAAGCATAATATTTGAAGATCATAATATTTAGGTTTCTAATACTCGGTTCTGGTTGTTTGACAGGCCAAGAGGGAATAGGTCGGATTTACACATCGGGAAACTAGTCTTAGACTGTGAGTGACCAAAACCAGTTTTGAAAATATTTTTTTTATTTTCTCCTAATTATTAAATATGATTAATTGTTCCACACGTTTATTTGCAAGCTTTGAAAATCATTTGAATTCCATGATTATTTTCAAGTATGAGTTTCGAGACTAAATTTCTTAATGAAGATTTATGCTAGCACGTGATTAACGAAGGTCTAGAAAGTATTTGAACCATTGTGTTTCAAACAAAGCATGAGTTACCAAGATTTGTTCTAAGAACTACAGCTTTTCACGAACAATCTAAGTGAGCTTGAGCTTTACGAAAGATAAAGATAGCATGCATGTTTTAATGTTTTCGTAAGATTTTTCTGATGTTTCTATTAACTATATGACTGAGGTGTTGAGCCCGAGGCTATATGGTACCGTGTGCACACAGGTTAGATTCCGTTGTTAACGTTGAGTGTACTCCTTAACAACGATGTTGTCATGAGTGCTGGGCGGGCCCCACTACATTGTAGAGCTTGTAAACGTTGTTGCATTGGGTGTGCCCTATACAACGTAGATTTGTCATGTAGTTAAAATATTTGATATACTTGATATGCCTTGCTAGATTTCAATGATGTATATGTTGAGTATTTGAGGAAGCTATTCTTACTATATTATGTCTATGTTTACAACTCATATAAACAGATTTATATGTGTAAGCTTTCACGTGCTCTTACCTTTAAATTTCTAGTTTTAAACTGAGTCACTCACTGAGCCTTATGAGCTTACCCTTCCAAAATGTTTTACCCACTTTCCAGGTAGAGGTCGAGTTCTCGGTGCCTGATAAACTGCCTTAGCTGCTGAAGCTCCGATATCGATTGTCAGTACGTGGTTAGAGTTGTGTATAGAGTCTGTTGTGATGTGATGTATATGTCTTAGTTTGATTTAGATACTCTACAGTTTGTGTGAGCTTTAGGAGCTGCGGTTGTATAAACCTTTGTTGGTTATGTTTTGGTTAAAGTGTCTCCAGGTTTACTCTTGAAATCAGTTATTTCTGGGCTACTTTTCATGTATGTATATGATTAGTATAGGATCCGCTGTGTTATGTTGCATGTACAATATTTTATATACTATATTAGCAAGTTTATCATGTTAAAGATTTTAGCAGAGTCGACAGATACAGATAGAGAAAAGCATTGTCTATCAGCTTCACGCCGTCTTTCGGTCTAAGCTAGCAGGTAGTCCTGGAGGGGGTGTGACAGTCGATGTCAGATCGAACGCTCCTCCTGGGTTAGAGGACTTTGCGCACGTGGATCTCAATGATATGGAAATTCCTTCTATGTCAAACCATGGGTTTAACATGTCCCCCGACGACATCGCACGACCTAGTCGAGGAAGCGATAGTAGGACGTGTTTGAGCGGTACAAACAAAAGCGGGGAGGGCAGAATTCTGAAATAGCTGATGTCATTAAGGATGTCATGACTTACCAAACCGACCAGCTAGGCTTATTGCAAAGTGGCCGCAGGTGGCACTCGAGGATGAAAGTAGGGTCCGTAGAGAGAGCTCATTCGTGCATTGCGTGCCATACCCAGCTCACTAGGTTGGAAAGGGCCCAATGCAATTGAATACTGATGAACAATTTAGCGAACAAGAAGGGTTTCCTCGAATTGGCAGATGATGAGAAGCTTACTTACTGCATGGTTATCATACGAGGCGCTAGCTGATTGTTTATTTTACTTGCACGGACTATTGTTATGGTTTTGTTTTTATGACTCTACCTGTTAACTGTTTTTTTTTTATGTTTTCTAATGATATTGCAAGTCATCTGATTTTTGTTCAAATTATTCATGTACTAAATTGAATGTGACTTAATTTAATATATATATATATATATATATATATATATATATATATATAGATCCGTATATATACATATACATGTATATTTGCACTCGTTATTTTACTTTTACTTGTTGCGTCACAATAGATATTCGAAAGTAACAACTAATCGACAACATGTTCAATATGGACATTACCAATCCACAAATTAAGTCAATTACTTCAGGCGACGTCAGATGATTTGGTAAAAAAAAATTATTCACTTTGGATATTGAATTTTAAATATGAAGTTGATAAAAAAAAATAAATTAAATAATAAATCTATCACATCACTACCAATATAACACTTTCCCCAAACACATCTTATAATAACCCTATCATAACACTACCTAAATAACCCTTTCCTCAAACACATCTTATCATAACACTATCATAACACTAACCACATAACCCTTCCCCCAAACACATCGTATCACAATACTATCATAACCCTACTCACATAACCCTTCCCCCAAACACATCTTATCATAACACTATCATAACACTACCCACATAACCCTTCCCCCAAACACTTCATATCATAATACTATCATAACCCTACTCACATAACCCTTCCCCAAACACCTCCTATCATAACACTATCATAACACTACCCACATAACCCTTCCCCCAAACACCTCTTATCATAAAACTAGTTTGATCATAAGACTAGTTTTATCATAACCCTAACCCTTCCATAACTCAACCCTTCTCCCAAACACACCCTTTGTGTTTTGAACTACTGTCTCTCAATTGCGGAATATACTTTTAAAAAAAAGTTGAAATTTTAATAAAGCTCATTTTAATTTTTAAAAAAACACTAGGGAAAGTTTTCAAACTTACCATAGTTCTCTTAAAGACATTGTTTACTAAAGTGTAGTTAAAAAATTTCTCATCAAACTTTCAGGAACTAGTTAAAGACTATAAAAGACCATAAAGTTATTTGAGTCTTTCAAGTTACATTGAGGAATATCATCTTTACATACACTTGATGTATTAGAAGACCACATACAACTACAAACACTTTTAAGGCTCTATAGTGGCTATTTTAGTCATACATGAACAATAATAAAAACATTCTAAATTCCACCTTTGATTCAAAATATTTTTTCATAAGTTGCACCTATGTACTTATGATCAGTTTCCTTATATAATGTGGGACTTTGGTCGCATTTCCAAAATGATCCTTCCCTCGAACAAAGTTTGAACTGAACCTCCCCTAAAATAGACATCTATCCATTTAATTCTTATCTAGGTTAACTTTTCTCTATAGCATACTGCCTATTCAACAGAGCTCAGCCGATTGAAAAACAAACTAGGACTAGACGCAGCAGAATTAACATAAAAAAAATTCTAACCCTAGAACATAAAAAGACCGTGCCGATGTGAACAACACTCCAAATTCAAATTGCCTTTGTTCTAATAAGAACTATCCTCCAAATTCGTATCACCAAAACCTTGCGAAATCACTAGTGTTCTCTTATTTATAAGTTTTCTAGGGTCTCCTAATAATCTTAGAATCTCCCAATAATCTTAGGATTTTCTAATAAGCTTCAGATTTCCTAATAAGCTTCAGATTCTCCATTTGAGCTTATTAATTAGAAACAAAACATGCTAATAACCGATGATAAATTATTGATGATAGTTTATTGATAGAAGCAAAACATGCTAATAACCCAACCATAATTATACAATTTCTAGAAGAAGTTACTTACTTTTCCTTTTAGTCCTATCAACATCTCAAACAAGAAGTTGGGTTTCAAAAGCCCAAAACTTGCCTTGCTTTGAGAGATGGATGGTACTGTGTGTGCCCAAGGCCGAAGACATCACCAATATCCTGTAACACCCCAAATTTTAGGTATTTCTCTCAACTTAATTTTCCAATTTTATTAAGTTTTAAGAATTATGGGTGTTATTTATTTTAGTTTTGTATGGAAGATAATTTAATTTGATGGAAAAGAAAATAAGTGAAAAGGAAATAGGAATTTGAGTATGGAAAAGAAAAACAAGTAATATTAAATAAATAAAATAATAATAATAATAATTTTTAATATATTATTATTATTTATTTTAAAACCTACATTGTTTCACGTGCCCCAAGCTTTTCATCTCTTCTTTTTCTTCTTCGTTATTCTACAACCGCCTACTCTCCCTTCTTCTCTTTTCGTTTGACTCCTCCGACGACCACCTACCGTTGACCGCCTCTGTCTTCTATTGAAGCTCAACTGAAGCGGTCGTCGTGGTTCACGTCGTCTCTCCATTCGCAAAGTTGCTACCGGTCTCCATTCTTTTCTTCGTTTTAGTTAGCAGCCATCACGTCTCCCTTAGCCGACCTTCGATCGACCTAGTTTTGCTTTTCTTCGCATCCGATCACCGTGAATCGTGGAATGTCATCGCCGACCGTGAAGTAGCCGCACACGGTTCCCCACTTCCATTTGCAAATCATAAGCTGACCCACGCTCAAATCTGTTTGCACGCTCTCTTTTCAGTTAGTTTCGAGAGTCACTGCCTCTGCATATTTATGGTTCGTGGTAAGGGTGTAGTTTTGGGTCTTGTTTGTTGTTTTCAATAAGCATTATTGGTTGGGTTAATTATTTGGTTGATATTGTTTCTTGAAGGTGCAAATTGAGGACAACGCTTAAATTCCTTGAGTTTCAAACAAGGTGGATTCGAGTTCAATTCTCCACAATTTGGGTAAGTTGTGGAATTTACATATAGAGTGAATTGAATGGAGGAAACTATGATTGATTTCTATTCAATTATGTTAGGTCGGTTCGTTGCACTTTGGTTTTAAAAAGAAGCTTAAGTAAGGTTAAGGTAAGGGATTTCTACTATAAGACCCTATATTGAAGTTGGAATGTATTGACTAAAAGGGATTTAACTGTTATGTAGATTTGAATGATTTGATGGATACACTGAATTGAGAATGGTTGACTGATATATTAATGTATAGATAGTGTATTGTTGAACTGAGGTGGGTGACACCTATGTATAGTTTGATTGTTTGATGAATCATTATGCTAATGACTGATTATGTACTAATATGGGTAAATTGACTGTATGTGTGTTGGACTGAAATGATTATATGATTATGGTAGCTTGGACTGTATTTTGAGTTGACTTCTTAAATTGTTGGAATGGACTGAGGAAATTTTTTTAGCTTTATCTATGGGGTAGTGGGCCTTGCAGGTGCACGGGATCACCACCTGTTGTGCGTTCTTCGAGAGTACTAGACTGATAGGTGCATTCTTCGGGAGCACTAGACTGACATGTGCATCCTGCAGAGCACTAGACTGATATATGCATCCTTTAGGGGCATTAGACTGATTTTTTGCATCCTACTGGATCACAAGACTGTTATGATCTAGGGTACCCCCAATAGGAAGTTAACAGTTTTATCCCTAGCGGGATCAGTAGTGGGTCTCTTACTGGGTATATTTATACTCACCCTTTTATGTTTAACTTTTCAGGCAAAGGTAATACGAGGGACATATCGACGAGGGACAAGAAGGAGACGTGATCGCCATAGGTTAATTTTTTTAAAAATTCCTTTAGCTTAGTGTTTTTACTGTTTTTCAGTTTTAAGGATTTAAAATGAGTTTCATGTTTAGAACAGATTGGTTCTAAGTAATTTATAAACGACACTTTAGAAATTTTATTTTATTTTTCAAAATAGGGCCCGAATGAAGTTTCTTTGATAATGAATGTTTCAAATAAGTTTTATCGTATTTCATGTCAACAAAAGTGGTTATGTTTAAAATAATGACTTCGACTTAATGTGAAAAGTTGGGTCATTACATATCCTCTACTCCCAGCCTATCAGTAACTATTGCTTAGGTTTTGTACGCCACTTTTCGAACCCAAATTTTCCATTCTAGTGATCGGTGACTATCTTTTCGCCAAGGTTATAATTGCCTTAAGTAATCCACTACATGATTTAAACCCATCAAATTCATTTCAATTTTTCTAAATTTCAAATTATGGGTTTTTTTCTTCACATACCCTAAAATTAAGATTATGAAATTTTGGAATTTCTTCACGGATAATTTCAATCTAAAAATAAAGGACGGTGGGAAATTTCTAGACACCATCAAATTGGAAACAAGCAAGAGATCACATATATAACCATAGGTGCTCAGATATGCAATTGAAGACGAGCGGTGGCCAGATCTTGTTTTGGTCAAATGTAGTCTGGATCTGGTTTAGTCAATTTGCGAACAAAAATCAAGCGGTGGTCGTGAACGGAGTTCGAAACAAACGAATCTGATTTGAATAAACTAATCTGATAGGTTCGATTTGAAGATTGTGATTACAAGTGTTGTGGACCTTAAGTTTTCCATATTTGATCAACATTTGAAAATGATTTTGCTTTCAAATTATTGCAAATACAAATGTTGATCATTGTTGTACCGTATCGAACCAATGATTTGAAAGCAAAATTTGGTGCAACCTCGGTGCTCAATCGCATATATCGATTGAGCCTCAAGGTTAACACAACTTTCCAACTCAAGAGTGCACTCGCAAGAATAATGAATGGAATCAAAGACAAACATGCTCAAAGAAAAAATCAAAGTTTTTGGAAACGAAGAAGACCCACTCCATCACTTGTACCTCCTAACTCTACATGTAGTGGAGCTAAATAAGATGTCTCTCTCATCCTTTAAGATTGAGATTATAACTTGTTTTTTTCTTTATGGACATATGATTTTTAAGGGATGGGATTAGACAACGATTGATGTTTTAAATCTATATTGGTTAATGAATTAAATTTATCATTATAACCATAAAATGGTTAGAAAATTTATAACCATCAAAATAATACTAATTATAGTAAATTATTAGTTTTTAATTGAAACATTAATTATAAATCAACACAACGATAGTAATTCCCCACAAAGTTGCATATAGACAAAAGGATGATAGCTCGATGAACAAATTATTTGGATAGGGAAAGATCGATATATCTTAAGTTAGACTTTTTTGACAGCATGTTTCTTTAATTTACACTTCCTTTGCAATTTACTTTGGAAATTAGTTTGTTTGCAAAATTATTGTGCTCCCTCAGTTCCACCCGAACTTACCATTAGGTTTTCTGAAATCTCAAGTATTCTGGAATTTGGGGTAGGCGTTATATAAGGGAAAGGAAAAGGAAACCAATTTTAGTATAGTAAGTGATTAAAGAAGTTTAAGTTTTCATAAAATATTTTTTCTATAAGATATGTGTCGTACATAAGTATGTTATGATTTCTTAAGCTATGAAGGATGATCCGTATACCACATTGTTGTTATATTATTATGACTTATAAAAGCATGATAGCATCTTTATAGAGGTACTAAGCATGAAAGCAAAATATGTCGAGCGTTATGACGGTTATTTTCTAAGTATTGTTGTCATGCAAAACATTGGTGTTGCTCACTATACTAAGTTGATTGCATGTCCACATTTGAGTGAGGGTCATACCAGGTGTTGATGGGTCAACTGCCAATGCCTGGTATTGTTGCTGAATATGGGATACGGTATTTTTTTCAAGTTAATTCGCTAGAGCAACTGCTGCTGAACTTGGGTTTTCACTTGGATGTTGATAATGTGACTATGGTCCACTTTAGTATTCTAGGTGTTGAGTATGTGTTCAAACACTCAGGTTTCTAGAATGAATCAAGATTGATGTGGGTAGCGCAATGTTTACAACCAAATAATTAAAATAAGCAAATTAACAACTAACAGATAATACTAATTGTCTAGAAAAACAAACAATTAACAAATACTCCAAAAATACATAGAACATAAATAGCCAAAAGGTTGGAGCAAACGGTTTTCCTTAAAAAATAAAAATGAACATTCCTTGATACGAGTCTATAAAATATTTGTTGGATCATTTACACAATACAATACAATCATTTTTCCTATCTTTCACAACATATTACTGTCATTTTTAAAACCATCTAGAATGAATAAAGTTTCTTCCATCACAAGATTTTTCTTTTTAGTAATGTTGTTGGCAGTATTTGTAAAAGAAGCTCAGTTGACAAATGCAGCGACATGCGACCCAAATGAGATGAGAGTATGTATGTGGGCATACACTACGTCAACAACACCATCATCATCTTGTTGTGACACTGTGAGGACGCATAGATCATGTTATTGTCAATACAAAATAAATCCAACGTTCCAATCTTATTTACAATCTCCTACACCAAAAAAATCATCTCTCAATGTGGAATTACCCTCCCCTCTTGCTAGAATAATCATCGATACCCAATTCATTGGATTCAATATGAAATGAAGATATAATAAAAAAAAATTATGAAAGAATAAAGTTATACATTCATATTCTTGGAGCTTCAACATTTTATTTTTTATACTATGTTAAGTGAAAAGAACTAGCTTTCAATACATTTTATTTAGTTATGAAAGTCGATTAAAATATTTTAATTTAAATATCGTGAAAATAGTTTACTTAACAAATATGAAGATTGTCACTAAATTATCTTTTACGTGAAGGATTTACATACGTGCTAAAATGTTAAATTAATATTTATAAACTCAGTTACTTGTAGTCTTGAACAAAATAAAATTTAATAAAGCGCATTTTAATTAAAAAAAACACTAGGGAAAGTTTTCAAACATACCATAGTTCTCTTAAAGACATTGTTTACTAAAGTGTAGTTAGAAAATTTTCTCATCAAACTTTCAGGAACTAGTTAAAGACTATAAACTAATTTGACTCTTCCA
Source organism: Cucumis hystrix (assembly GCA_025688845.1). Taxonomy (NCBI): domain Eukaryota; kingdom Viridiplantae; phylum Streptophyta; class Magnoliopsida; order Cucurbitales; family Cucurbitaceae; genus Cucumis; species Cucumis hystrix. The sequence goes on from JACWES010000018.1 coordinate 861,196, forward strand.
AGTTACCATTGAGGAATATGATCTTTACATACACTTGATGTATTAGAGACCACATACAACTACAAACACTTTTAAGTCTCTATAGTGGCTATTTTAGTCATACATGAACGATAATCAAAACATTATAAATTCCACCTTTGATTCAAAATATTTTTTTCATAAGTTGCACCTATGTACTTATGATTAGTTTCCTTATCTAATGTGGGACTTTGGTCACATTCCTAAAATGATCCTTCCCTGGAACAAAAGTTCGAACTGAACCTCCCCTACAATAGACATATATCCATTTAGTTCTTATCTAGGTTAACTCCTCTCTATAGCATACTGTCTACTCAACAGAGCTCAGCCGGTTGAAAAACGAACTAGGACTAGACGCAGCAGAATTAACATAAAAAAAATTTATAACCCTAGAACTTAAACAAACCGGGCATATTGATTACTTAGGCCAAAACAAATTCAACTCAACTCTTCCGTGTGCGATTCGTTAAGTTAATTTATTATGGCAATGGGACCACAACTCGTTTTATGGCCCATAAGTCATAATTGGTCTCCAGCAAGACATTATGGCTACCCATATTAATCTAAGTCAATGATCCAACATAACCTAATATAATTATTTCTTTAATTCTTTTACCATGTGATATCTATAGTTGAATACAAGGCATGGACAATGTCACCTTATCTAATTCAATTGCTTTCTCAATCAATAAGCATACTGAAATAGTAAATGATATTAAATACCCTTATTAATTCATTTACAACACGACCATGCATTTCGACAGTCACGCTGAATCGAGGGACCCAGAGATATATCTCTATAACAAGAGGGAAAAATTCCATCTTGATTAATCATTATCTAGTACATAATTCATAATGTATTTAAGTACTACGTTTACAATTATCTGGTTGAAGATAACGTTTGAATGCATCAGAATGGATTAATTCTTATGCTTGACATTATGATAATCTCAGGATCAAAACAATCAACTATTTGAGATTATTTATGACTCATGTCCATGTAATAATCTTAAAAAAATGGTTAGTCCAATTCTTATTCTGTAATAAGAAAATATGGTTATAATTTATGTCTCTACATATATAATCATCATATGATTATCAATTATATAACTCATACTAATCTTAATTTATTATTGTTCCCACAATAATAATCAATTAGGGACATTTAGAATATAATAACATATTCATAGATTTTATTATACTATATAATACAATTGAATAATAGCTTTTATTAAATAATTAAACGATAAACCAATTATCCATAAAATTCTTATAGAGCACAATAAAAAACTAACACAACCATGGATAATACCGTGACTACTTTTAAGGTTCCACTACACCTTTGTTCGACTTGAGGATTATATCAACAAGACTAAACCAAGGACGACATGACACTGATACCACTTTTAGGGACAACTTGAGGTATAAGTTTTCGTGTATTGTAAAATATCGCATATTCAATAGTTTAGACAATATCTTAAACTTCCATAAGATTCTCTATTAAATTCATAAAGAATGAATTTGCATATTTTCATACTACTAGCAATCTTTAGTAATTTGCAGTACGTTGGGATCATGGCACGATGGAGATGATGTATGCCGTAAGAAATATGTTGTTGAAAAATGTCTATAATTCCAGCTAATGGACGATAAACCTGTAGTTGTTATAGATTTATGAGTACGAAAATTTGGTGGCAAGTTTTTCATTCGAATGAATGATTATGTGTGAGATACTCCAAGAGAATGTTCTCCTCAAGAAGTTTCCCCATCATGGAACGACCATCGAAAATATCTAAAAGCATAAAAAGGACTTGAAACACTAGAACCTGATAAGCCTTAGGGACAGAAGAAGCCAACAAGCTAAAAGATAAACTAGGTGTTGAAAATTCAAATTCAGTTCATGCTAACTTAGTTGAATCTTCTACTGTTAACAAAGACAGGATCAAAAACTACAAGTAGTCTAGAAAAAACAATTATGCACAAAAGAAGGCACTATAAAGCTGCCGGTGGAAAAATTGAAAAGAAGAACTTGATTTGTTATGTCTGTGGAAAAGTACACAAATCCTATCAATGTAGTTAAAGGAAAGGAAGGCCAAACCAGAGACGACTCATACCACAAGTTAATCTTGACTGGATTCTTGATATTGGAGCTTTGAGACACTTCTACACAAATCATGAGCTTTTCCATGACTATAAGGACACTGCGGATGGAGAATTTGTGTTCATGGAAAATTCAACCACTGTACATGTACTTAGGAAAGGGAAGGTTCTTTTAAAATTGACTTGTGAAGAACTTTATCTTTAAGTAATGTATTTTATGTACCTTTCTTATGTAGGAATCTTGTATCTTGGAGTCTGTTGAATCACAATGTGTCTTAAGGTTGTACTAGAAGCTGACAAGGTTATCCTCACAAGAATCGGAGACTTTGTTAGCAAGGGGTATCTATCTGATCGTCATTTTTGTACTGAATATTGTTATGATGAATGCAAGTACTTCTTATTATGCTTAAATATTTGTATCTCTTGATATATGGCGTAGTAGACTCGGTGTAACGACCAGCTAACTTTTCAACACCTTATCTAAGTCGATACTTTAACACAAAATCGTTTGTTGACAAAAGACATATTAAACTTTAGTTGAAACCATAAGAATTCGAAGAAAACTTTAATCGAGCCCTATTTCAAAATATGAAATTTTAAAGTATTGTTTACAAATTTTTTTTTAACTATTTGTAAACTTAGTTCAACAAAATATTTTAAAACCGTCAGTGGAAGCAGTTTCAAAGGACAGTCCTCTATGGCAAATCACGATTCCTTCTTGTCCCTCGTCGGTCTACACCTCATGTTACCTTTGCCTGAAAAGTTAAACATAAAAAGGGTGAGTATTAATATACCCAGTAAGAGACCCACTACTGGTCCCGTTCGGGGAAAAATAAATTATTAATTTCCTATGGGGTACCCGGCACAGTCATAGTCTTGTGATCCCGTAGGATACACATAATCAGTCTAACGCCCGAGGGACGCATAAATCAGTCTAGTGTTCTGCAGAAACACATATCAGTCTAGTGCTCCCGAAGGATGCACAAAAGGGTGATGATCCCGAAGGACACCCGCAAGGTAACTATCCACTAGGAAACTAATAATTTATCCCCTCAGTCCATTCTAAACATCTTAACCGTTGTTCACAACTCAGTTAATATTCTCATCACATGGGGTCTTCATTTAACCCCAAACAGCCATCTTGCTCTAAACTAGCCCAAAGTTAGTCAGAAACGCGTCAATACATCTGTCAACAACTACAATAATCATAACATACACCTCAGTCTACAATGGCACAATCATGATATCTCTTACGTTCGCAATAACACTACCATAATTGTATATCATATATTCGGTTTATACAATAATCTACCCGTTCAAGCCACACTTTATATGAGCAACATCATCAAATAATCATTTCAGTCCAACACATATATAGTCAATTTACTCACACAAGTACATAAATCAATCATTAGCATAACGGTTCCTTGAACAAATAAACTTTTACATAAGCATCACCCACCTCAGTTCAGTTAATTCAATCAACAGTACACTACCTATACTTTAACATAACAGTCAACCACCCTCAAACTCAGTCAGTTCAACATTCACAATTTAGTATAATCCATCAACACATTCAGTTTACATATAACAATCGTGTTCTTTTAATCATTGAAGTCTACATATGGGACCAGTAGTAGAAATCTCTTACCTTAACTTTACTTAAGCTTCTTTATCAAACTAAAGTGCAACGAACCGACCTAAACATAATTGCACAGAAATCAATCACTTCCACAAACAATTTCATCCATTCAATTCACCTTATATGTCAATTCCACACTTACCCAAAAAGTGAAGAATTGAACTCCAACGAAGCTTACTGAGAAACTCAAGGATCCTAACACCAATTCACCAATATCACTTTCAAGAATAAACATCAATTCGACCAATTAAACCAACATCACACCTCAATGTATTTATAATACAGAACCTTAAAACCTACAAATTTCATCCTTATCATAACTACCCTTAACAAGGTAAAGACAACGACGCTTTGCGAACGCCGAAGGAAGAACATGACAACGCGACCTAACCTGCACCGAAGAAGTTGTGTGTGAATAAAAAATGAGGCTTGGCTTGGGCTTTGCGAATGGGGAGCAGATACAGACAAAGACAAACAAATTGGCATGCTCCACGGTGCAAAAAATAGAGACACGGCAGTGCAGGCATAGTTTGCTTGATGTCAATCAAAATGGAGGAAGGAGATGAGATGGTCACGACGACTGCATTCCACGAACGAGGATAGATCGGTGCAACAACGAATCGATCGATTAAGTTCTAAACAACATGACGTGACGAAACCGGAGTGACTAGGGCTAAAGGTGATGCGACGACTGGATTAAATTTGCTTGACGTTCGCTGTAGGAGGAAGACAGCTGTGAAGTTAATCGGAGAAGGAAGAAAAGACATGGTGGTGGCCGAAGGTTGAAGAAGAAGAGGAAGGAAGAAGATGCATGGAAAGAGGGCATACCTTTCTAAGTTTTTTTATTAAAATAATAATAGTAATTATATGTATTATTCATACGACTATTATTCATACTAATTATATTATTTCCAATAATATGATTTGTTTTCAACCTTTCATAACTTCACACACACATATATACTTAAAATCCTTAACTCTCACCAAAAATAAATACCAAGATCATTCTCTCTTATCAAATCCATAACCATATAGAAAAAAATTTCCAATTTACATAATTAATTAGATATTCATCCATACATATTTAATTAATTCTAATTTCCACAAAAACAAACAAATCTCTCCATTTATCTAAAATAACACCCAAATAACTCCGACTTAAATTAAATTCAATTAAGATAATAAAATTTAAAATTACCTTAAATTTTGGGGTGTTACCGAAGCTTTGCTTTCTGCATGCTATTCTCAACGGGATATCTCACAGAAAATTGGAGAAAAATCCTTACGAACTCTTGAAACACTTTGCACCTAATCTTACTTACTTGAGGGTTTGGGGATTCTTCGCTAAGGTATCATACCCTACACTCAAGAAACCTAGGGTATGATCTAAAACCTTTGATTGTGTGTTTATTGGTTATGCTCAAAATAGTGATATGTTTAAATGATAATGTGACGACCCAGACTTTTCGGACTGACCGTCTAAGTGGTCAATTTGACACAAAACCGTTTGTTGACGAAAGACATAGGAAGATTAAGTTGAAACCGTAAGAAAACGAAGGAAAATTTAATCGGGCCCTATTTCCAAAATACAAAATTTCAAAGGCTGTTTACAAAAATTTAACTATTTGTAGTCTTAGTTAAATCAAAATATTTTCAAACCGTCAGCGGAAGCAGTTTAAAGACAGTCCCATATGGCAATTCACGAGTCCTTCTTGTCCCTCGTCGGTTTGCCCCTTGTGTTACCTTTGCCTGAAAAGTTAAACATAAAAAGAATGAGTATTAATATACTCAGTAAGGGACCCACTACTGGTCCCGTTCGGGGAAAAATAAATTATTAGCATCCTATGGTGTACCCTGCACAGTCACAGTCTTGTGATCCCGTAGGATGCACATATTAGTCTAGTGCTCTCGAAGGATGCACATATCAGTCTAGTGCTCCTGAAGGATGCACATATCAGTCTAGTGCTCCCGAAGGATGCACATATCAGTCTAGTGCTCCCGAAGGATGCACATAAAGGGGATGATCCCGAAGGACACCCGCAGGGTAACTATCCACTAGGAAACTAATAATTTATCCCCCCAGTCCCTTCTAAACATCTTAACAGTCATGCTCAATACAGTCAAATTTCCTTATCACATAAGCTCCCCATTTAACCTCGAACGACCATATTATCCAAATTTCACCCAAGGACAGTCAAACATATCACTACATCAGTCATCAACATAAATAACCCAGCAGTCACAACATACGCTAGATAACAAGTCCACGTCAATCCATACATACATATATAAGTTTCATTCAGTCAAGCACAATATATGTTAAACTTTCAGTCCACACCCAAACAAACATCATAAACGTCATCCCTACTCAGTCCAGATATAACATTCAGCCCATAGAGTCAATACATCTTAATTCTTGTTATTGAGTCCAGTAGAAAGTCCCTTACCTTAGATTTATTCAAAATTCTCGAACGAACTAAATCCAACGAACGAAACCTAATTAAAAGGGCATGGAACTCAATTATTTCCACGATAAAAACTCCCATTTAGTTTTCCTCAAGGTAAATTTTAACTTACCGAAGTATTGGCGAACCAAAGTCCAAAAATTCACAAATTGGTTGTGGATTCAAGGGACCCAACGTTACTTTCAACACCTTCAAAATAAATTAACAATTTAGCCAATCCTTTCAACCATACCGCTTGAACAACTTTGAAACAAATTTCAACCCATATTAAATTTGTTACCAACAAAACCAATTCGACAATTTACCGTAAAACAGAGGCAGCGGCACTCCACGGCGCAAGGCTGCCGGTCCACGGAAACCCCACGTGTGGGTCGATCGGCGGTCGGCTAAGGGAGGCGTGCGCGACTCGGATCTTGCTTGAAGACAGCGCGACGACGGCTGGAAGATGGAGATCCGCCCGACGGCTGGCCTTCACGGATGAACCCCGGCGCGGACAGATGGTTGGGCTTCGACTTCAGGTGAAAGGAAAAGGGGCAACATGGCTCGGGCTTCGCCGGACGGACGACGCGAGGAAGGGACGCGTGACGGTTGGACCTCACGGATGGAATCCGACGCGGACGGCTGCTGATGGTTGGAGGATGGAGATGCGGCGGCTTGGGTGGTCTCACGACGCGCGGAAGACGCTGCCCTGTTCACGGCGGCGGCGGACGGAGATGCCAGGAGACAGATCTGAAGAGGGGGAGGGGGTTTCCGCTGGTTTCCAGCGCGGACGGCTGCGTCGCGACGGCTGCAAATGGAGAGACGGTGCGGCTGGGCAGGGAGGCGGTGGTGGTCGGCGGTTAGGGCAATGGGGAAGAGGAGAAGAGAAGGAAGAAGATGAGGGGGGGGGTGTGACGACCCAGACTTTTCTGACTGACCGTCTAAGTCGTCAATTTGACACAAAACCATTTGTTGACGAAATACATAGTAACTTTAATTGAAACCATATGAAATCGAAGAAAACATTTA
>JACWES010000018.1:888490-900072 GCA_025688845.1 Cucumis hystrix
TCAGCCCCGCGAATTGCTTCACATACTCCCGAATGGTTCCAGTGTGTTTTAATTCTCGCAGTTTTCGTCGAGCCAGAATCTCGACATTCTCAGGGAAAAACTGCGAGCGGAGTTCTCTCTTCAAACTGTCCCAAGTATCTATGGTGCAACGCCCTTCCTGAATGTCCACACACCGGGATCTCCACAAACTTTGCATCTTCAGATAGACGCATGGTTGCCAACGTCACTTTGGCTTCTTCCGTATTAGTGTTCGTGGCTTTGAAATACTGCTCAATGTCGAAGATAAAGTTTTCCAGCGCCTTTGCATCCCTTGCCCCACAGAAGGGCTTGGGTTCTGGGATCTTTATCTTGCCAACTGTAGTTGCTCCTCCAGCTGGAGCTTGATTTTCCAACGCTCACATTGTAAGGTTCACCTTCGTGTTCACCTTGCGATTTCATTTCTAACGACATCCAGGGTGGCTCGAAAATCCTCTGTCATGCCGTTTATCATTTCCATTATGTCCTTCTGAGAGTTATCTAGCTCAATAACTCGTTCTTCCATTTGGGCAGCAGCGCCCGACGAACTGTCCCCACGCTCGTAGGTGACATTTCCAGTTCTCCTGATTTGTGACTCTAACGTGTCAACTCTAGCCAACAAATCTTGTATGGGTAATCCGTCCAGGCGACCGGACACCGCATCAACAGCATCGACTCTTTTGGAAACTTCCTCAAGCCGCTTCTCAAGAAACCGGATGGAATCAGGAACTTCCATCAGGTGGAGCCTCTGCTCTTCGATCTCCACCAATTGTTCATCATGGGTCTTACCCGTACGTTTCGCAGCCGACATCTTGTGTCTCAACTGTCTCTCAGCCAACTTAGGCTCTGATACCACTTGTCACAATCGTAGCGTTTCAACCTTGAGAAGGACGATTGTGCGGCACTTGTTCTAACTCGACGAACAAGTCAGCCGATCAAAATCCGAAAGTTGCGGGTAACGTCGACGTATGTCGTAACCTTCCTTCGCGTTCTTTGGAAATTTTATTTATAAAACGCGGGAAAGAAAGAAATACATTGAAATAGACGTTACAATAAGCATTAAAGACTGTCAGTTGCAAGGAAAAAGGGTTGCTTGCAAAGAGTACAACTAATGCTTGGGCGGGGATTCAACTGGTGTGTCGCCCCTATAGTACATTTTGACATTTTTGGCTCTGGTAGGCTTGCATATGAAAATGCCGAAACGTCACACCCAAGCTTTATGACTTCAAATGAAAAGCAAATGCCTAAACTAAATATTGTGCTTAAAGATAAGATAAATGGGAGCTAATCGGAGCATATAACCAAAGGTAAACACACTTTGGAAAAATATGTCCGTGACACTGGGCAGGCCCTACTACATTGTAGAGCTTGTAAACGTTATTGTACTAGGTGTGCCCTACACAACATAGATTTGTCATGTCAGTTAAAATATTTTGATATACTTGATATGCCTTGCTAGATTTTAATGACGTATATATTGAGTATTTGAGGAAGCAATTCTTACTATTATATGTCTATGTTTACAACTTGTATAAACAAATTTATATGTGTAAGCTTTCACGTGCTTTTACTTTTAAATTTCTAGTTTTAAAATGAGTCACTCACTGATCTTTATAGCTTACCCTTCCAAAATGTCTTACCCACTTTCCAGGAAGAGATGGAGTTCCCGGTGCCTGATAGACTGCCTTAGTCTGCTGATGCTCCGATATCGATTGCTAGTACGTGGTTAGAGTTGTGTATAGAGTCTGTTGTGTTATGATGTATATATCTTAGTATGTTATAGATACTCTACAGTTTGTGTGAGCTTTAGGAGTTGCGGTTGTATAAACCTTTGTTGGTTATGTTTTGGTTAAAGTGTCTCTAGGTTTTCTAGTGAAATCAATTATTTTATGGCTACACTTCATGTATGTATATGATTAATCTAGGATCCGCTGTGTTATGTTGCATGTACAATAGTTTATATACTAGATTAGCAAGTTTATCATGTTAAAGATTTCAGCAGACTTGACAGATACAGGTAGAGAAAAGCCTTGTCGGTCGGCTTCACGCCGTCTTTCGGTTTAAGCTAGCAAGTAGTCCGAGAGGGGGTGTGACAATACATGTCTCTCTTAACTACATTAATGAATGAACATGTATGCAACTTTAATGTGGCTTTAATGTGGGGATCTAATAGAAAAATCTCTTACCTTGAGATTAGCTAAAATATAGTCCTTTCCTGACAGTAAACTTCCAAATAATTCAGTCCTAACCATGAACAAGATCAAAATTATTAATTTTGACAACTAAACATCCCATTTATTTTCTTAGATGTCCAAAACCCAAACTTACCCAAACTGAGGTTGAATCCAAACACAACCTTGAATGGGACAAAATTGTACTGGTAGGATCCTCCAACAATTTACCAACTCAACCTTCAAGGCAAAAATTAATTCAACTCAAACCAATCGTAAGCTCATTTAAGATCTAATATATTTATTTGAGCATACCGAACCTAAAGAAACTTACCACAACAACAACTAGCTTACTAGTGGCTTGGCTAACAAAAGAACACAGATTGGCTTGGCTGAAGAGGAGCTCGGCGCGTGCGGCTAAGGGGAGATGGGTAGCGGCTTGCTGTGAGTTCGTCGGCTTGTGCAGAAGCAGCTTGGGAGCACATGATTCGTGAATGATGAACGACTAGCTCGAGCGTGGGCTTGCTCGATGACTGCTGCGAACTGAGGCTTTGTTATCGAAGGGAGACTGAAGTCCACGTGCAATGCACGTGCGGTGGACTGCGATGGAGGATCTGGTGCGGCTACAGCTGAACGAGAACGAAGATGACGAAGGGACGACTTACGACTAACTCCCCGTGGCTTCGTCGGATCTAACATAAACTAACGGCGTGGCTGACAATCTGGAGGAGGCTGCGGTGATCCATAACGGCTATAGGAAGGTGAAGCGGCGACTAGCGTTAGGAATTCTAAACATGAAGGAAGTAGGAAGAAGATGAATAGTTCCCTTTCTTTTTCTTTGCACGCTTCACGAGGCCTCTAATTAATATATAATAATACTATTATTATTATTATATATTTTCTTTTATTTATTTTCTTTTCAAATTTTACCTTTTTAAAAACAAAACCCAATATCTTCTCTCCTCATTAATTTTTATCCATCAAATCACCTCTTTCCATCTTTTTTCCAAAAACCAATCATAAATCTTAATAATTATATTATCCTTAATATAATTATTTCTCTTCCACAATTTAATAAACAACTAACAAATACACTTATATAATTATATTATCTTAATATAATTATTTGCATTCCAAAGTCCAATTCATTAACTACAAATACAATTATCTGTCCAAAAAAATCAAAGTATACTAATTAAACATTCTTTCCATAAATATTTAGTTAATCCTAATCTCCACAAACATATAATCCTCACCAAAAACTCAATTCACCCCAAAATAATTCTAACATTAATAATTTAACCAAGATAATCCAATTTAAAAATTGTCTATTTTTTTTTTTTTTAGGCGTTACATTTCCAATACGTCGCGATTCATCTCGCCGCAAATTCTTCAACCTTCTTCTCTATTTGGCCTAAACGTCTGATCCTGGAAGATGAGATTTTTAAAACGTAGTTATAAATGATTTAGTGAGGTTTTATGAAATATTTTTCGTAATGTTTTCTGATAAATCTTTTTCGTCAAATCATAAATACCAACACAAATTAGTTTTCTGATTACTTTCACAATAGAATTAAATCATCTCGCAAACCATATCAATATACATTTCGCATAAACACCAATTCGCATAACATAATGGTTAAAAAAAGGCTTATGTTTAATAAATTCTTATTGTTCTCTCATCTTCAATTCCAGTATCTACATATACCACGAGCAGATACCAAAACATTTATAAAAATAGGTGAGACGATAAATAATATCCTCCAGCTAAGACTAATGTGATTAGCTGCAGGAATATCTAAAGTAACAAAACAAACAAACGTAATAAAACGAACAAAAAACACATAAGGATTTGATAACCCAGTTCGACCAATACGGTCTACATTTGGGAAGCTTTTTTGCTCAAATAAGAAATATTATTGAGATTCAAAAGTTTGTAACATAATCCTAAAGTTACATTAAGAAGTCATCACCATAACTTAAATGTATAAACTCATGCTCCACCTAACGACAAACTTAAATCTCCTCGAAGACGAATTTAGGCTCCCTCGAAATTCATTGACTGCAGTACAATTATCTTAGCCTTCATTCATATTTCTTATCCATCGATACTCTGTCAAATCCCTTGAGGATCATCAATAATCTGTCATAATGTAGAAGGTAATCGGTTTACCATCGTACAAATTCTTCATCAAAAATATAAACGTAAGAATAGCAGCTGTGAAGAATGGATTTTATGTTCAAAGAACTTCTGCCTTTTAAAGAGCCAAGAAAGAAGAACTTCTTTACGATAAAATATTCCTAAATATGAGGAATATCTTTTATCTTCTTCTTTAAAGGAGATATTTAAGGAAGATCTTTTAACTCCTCATTAAAAGATATTTATAAATGATCCTAAAGATGAGGAAGATATTTTATCTTTCTTTAAACAAAAATAAAACTAATTTCATATTTGTCAAATAATCTAACAATTTAGAAACAAATCGCTTGAATTTTCACACACAATGAACTCCTTCAACCGATGATATATTATTGATGATAATTTATTCACAGAAGCAAACAATGCTAATAACCCAACCATAATTATATAGTTACTTACCTTGCCTTCTAGTCTCATCCACATCTCAAACAGTAAGTTGGGTTTCAAAAGCCCAAAAGTTGCCCAAGGCAGAAGACACCACCAATATCCTCTACTCTCAGCCTATCAGTGACGGTCGCTTAGGTTTTTTACGCCACTTTTTGAACCCAAATTTTTCCATTATGGTGATCGGTGAAGATCTTGTCGCCAGAGGTTATATTTGCCTTATCCAATATACTACTTGATTTAAACCCATCAAATTCATTTCAATTTTTCTAAATTTCAATTTATGGCTTTTTTCTTTACATTCCCTAAATTTACGATTATGAAATTTGGGAATATCTTCACGGATAATTTCGATCTAAAAATAGAGAACGATGGCAAATTTCTAGATACCATCAAATGGAAAACAAGCAGGAGATCATAGATATAACCGGAGGTGCTCAGATATGCGATTGAAGACGAGCGGCGACCAGATCTTGTTTTGTTCAAATATAGTCTGGGTCAAATCTGTGAATAAAAAGCAAGCGGTGGTCGTGAACGGAGTTCGAAACGAAAAAATGTGATTTGAATAAACTTATCTGATAGGTTCGGTTTGAAGATGGTGATTAACAGTGTTGTGGACCTTAAGTTTTCCAAATTTGATCAACATTTGAAAATGATCTTGCTTTCAAATTGTTGCAAATATAAATGTTGATCATTGTTGTACCGTATCGAACCAATGATTTGACAGCAAAATTTGATGCGACCTGGGTGCTAAATCGCATATATCGATTGCTCCTCAAGGTTTGCACAACATCCCAACTTAAGCGTGCACTTGCAAGAATGATGAATAGAACTAAAGAAAAACATGCTCAGAGAAGAAATCAAAGTTTTTGGAAAGGAAGAAGAACCACTCCACCACTTGTACCTCCTAACTCTATATATAGTGGAGCTAACCATGATGTCTCTCTCATCCTTTAAGATTGAGATTATAACTTGTTTTTTTTTCTGTACGGACATTTGATTTTTAAGAGATGGGATTAGAAAACGATTGATGTTTTAGATCTATATTGGTTAATGAATTAAATTTATCATTATAACCATAAAATGGTTAGAAAATTTATAACCATCAAAATCATACTAATTATAGTAAAATTTATTTTTTAATTGAAACATTAATTATAAATCAGCACAATGATAATAATTCCCCACAAAAGTTGCATATAGACAAATGATGATAGCTATATGAACAAATTCTTTGTATAGGGAAGGATTGATATATCTTAAGCTAGACTTTTTTGACATTAAGTTTCTTTCATTTACACCTCCTTCCAAATTTACTTTGGAAATTAGTTTGTTTGCAAAAATAAGTGTGCTCCCTCAGTTCAACCTGAACTTACCACTAAGTCTAGTGCTTGGTGTATGATTCGGTAATTTATTTAGCATGGATATAGGCTACGAATTTTTTCTGCCATTAGGTGTTCTGAGAACTCAAGTATTCTGGAATTTGGAGTAGACGTCATAGTGGGGAAAGGAAAAAGAAACCAAACTTTGTATAGTAAGTGATTAAAGAAGTTTAAGCTAAGTTTTCAGAAAAATATTTTTTCTATAAGATATGTGTTCAAATAAGTATTACAATTTCTTAAGCTATGAAGCATGATACGTATATAAGCTATGAAGCATGATACGTAAAAATATTTTTTCTATAAGATATGTGTTCAACTGCCTATGCTTGGTATTGAGTATGTGTTCAACACTCAGGTTTCTAGAATGAATCAAGATTGATGTGGGTAGAGCAATGTTTATAACCAAATAATTAAAATAAGCAAATTAACAACTAACAAACAATACTAATTGTCTAGAAAAACAAACAATTAACAAATACTCCAAAAATACATAGCACATAAATAGCCAAAAGGAAGGAGCAAACGGTTTTCCTTAAAAATAAAAATGAACATTCTTTGATATGAGTCTATAAAATATTTGTTGGATCATTTACCCAATACAATACAATCATTTTTCCTATCTTTCACAACATATTACTGTCATTTTTAAAACCATCTAGAATGAATAAAGTTTCTTCCATCACAAGATTTTTCTTTTTAGTACTGTTGTTGACAGTATTTGTAAAAGAAGCTCAGTTGGCAAATGCAGCGACATGCGACCCATATGAGATGAGAGTATGTATGTGGGCATATACTACGTCAACGACGCCATCATCATCTTGTTGTGACATGGTGAGGAAGCATAGATCATGTTATTGTCAATACAAAAAAAATCCAACGTTCCAATCTTATTTACAATCTCCTACCACCAAAAAAATCATCTCTCAGTGTGGAATTACCCTACCTTCTTGCTAGAATAATCCCCGATACCCAATTCATTGGATTCGATATTAAATGAAGATATAATAAAAAAATTATGAAAGAATAAAGTTATACATTCATATTCTTGGAGCTTCAACATTTTATTTTTAACACATTTTATTTAGTTATGAAAGTCGATTAAAATATTTTAATTTAAATATCGTGAAAATAGTTTACTTAACAAATACGAAGATTGTCACTAATATATCTTTTACGTGAAGGATTTACATACGTGCTAAAATGTTAAATTAATATTTATAAACTCAGTTACTTGTAGTCTTGAACAAAATAAAACATTAATCAAACAAAAAAAATTAATATGGTTTTAATTACCAACCTATTCCACGATGATAGCACAGGAAAAAATTATTGAAACAAATGCTTCGTACAATTTACAATTAATATCGACTTATGCATATAAAACACCCTTATTCTTAAAACATTTTGCAATGATTGACTCTACTTCAATTGAACCCTTTGGGTGTGTTTGGGCTCCATGTTATCACTGTGGGCTTGGGTTATAATAACCTTAACCCACGTTTGGGGCTCGTGTAATGGAAACCCTAGTTTTAGGGTTTCCATTAATCCGTCTTCACCCTTACTCCTTTGTCCTCCATTCTCAACTCTTTTCGGTTTACTCCCTCTCAACTCGTCTTCATCCCTCTCCACTCACCTTCAATCTCTCAACACCACTTCATCCTTTCCTTAACCCATTTAATCCTTCCAATTTCCGAACGAAATCATCCTGTCTCTTCAATCCTTGTCAACCACATTGATTTGGGTTTAATTGTCGAAAAAACTTTCCCTTTTTTCCTCAACTCAACTTCAACGGAGATTGTTCTTTGGCCGTCGTTTTCTTCTAGGTAAAAAAAAGTTATCTTCCTCTAATTTTGTTTCTCTCCCACTTGTCCTCCCAAGTTCATTGAAGGCTTCACTCACAGCGTTGCCTTTAAAACAAATGGGTCTTCCTTTTGATTTCGTTGAACGACTGGCTTTTACACTTTGCCTTCGAAACTCAACCGTTTGCATGTTCACCACTCTTCTTGGTTTTCCCCTTCCACTTTCCCTTGCTGCTTGGACTCCCATTTGCCGATCAGGTATTTTTTTTCTCTGATTTGGACACTTCCTACACTATCGTTACTATCATCTTCTTCATTTGGGATGTTTGAGCAAGGTATGGTTGGAAGTAAGTGGTTGGATTTTGAGTTTCGATCAAAGTCAATGATGAGGATTACATTTATGTATTATCTGAATAATTATTTGTGATTAATTCTGTTTATGTACTTGTCTGAATAATTATTTGTAATCATTTTTGTTTTTTACTTCAGTTTACTTCCAATTTTTTCATATTCAGTCATCCCCGTTTGAAACTACAATGTTGTTGTTTGTTTTCCATGTTTCTGATTAGTTTTGTTTGTTTGAATTCATAATTATTTGTAATTACTTTTGTTTATGTGCTTTTTTGAAAAATTATTAGTAGTTTTGTTTCTTACTTCAATTTACATCCATATTTTTTCATTTTTGGGCATCCCATTTGAAACTACAATGCTGTTATTTGTTTTCCATGTTCTGATAGTTTTGTTTGTTTGAATTCATAATTATTTGTAACTACTTTTGTTTATGTGCTTGTCTGAAAAATTATTTGTAATTAGTTTTGTTTCTTACTTCAATTTCTTTCCATATTTTTTCATTTTTGGCCATCCCCGTTTGAAACTACAATGTTGTCCTTGTTTTCCATGTTTCTGATTAGTTTTGTTTGTTTGAATTTCTTGTTGCTACGGTGCCTAGCAATCTGAACACTCCATTTTCGGGCATGTTTTGAATTGGTGCCCTAAAAAATATGTTGTCATATTTATTTCTTTTGGCATTTGAGTAACTATGTTTACAGTTCCAATTTACTTGCATTTAAGATGCCTTCTAATTTTGGTTTGCTATGAAGTCTGTTCTCTTTATTTGCAAGCAACTGTCTGTTCTGTTCTTTTCTCTTTATTTGTAAGCAAATCCCATCCATCCATAACACTACACTGTCTGTGTTCCATCCTTTTCCTTGGTTATGCATTTGTCTATTCATAGCTTATCTTTGTCTTAATGTGGTAAGTTTTGACTATGTCCTCCCCTTTTCTGTACACTTCTGTCATTTGCAGAGATTCACTTCTTTTATTTTTTTGGTATGGGTCAATAAAGGCATACTTTATTGACCATCTATCCCTCTATATATAGCACTTCATTTGTTGTATTTTATTGTGTGTTGTTTTCCTTGCTTCCTCCTCTGTTCTTTCTTCATTTGGTAGGTAAGTTCATTTTCGTTTCTTCTTTTGATGTTTCATTTGTCCTTCTTTTGTCTTTTGCCATATCTATGTTAACAAGAATGTGTATGTCTGTCCTTACTGTTCAATCCTGATATGTTATGTTTAAGGCATATTATGGGCCATGACTTTCTTCATTATTTGAAGGATATACCTTCTTATACATAACCATATCCACTACAATTTCATACTTTTCATGATTTCTTTCATGCCGTCTCATGTTCACTATCCATAGCCATTTTAAGGGATGTTGATGTTGTACGATTGTTTGATATATATTTTTTGTGTCGATGTTGTATGACTGTTTGATATACATTTTATGTGTTGATGTTGTATGCTTATTTGGTTGCATTTACAACCCTATGTATACTTTGCTACACATCCTATTGCTGCATAATTTGCATTTTGTAACGACCCAACTTTTCAAATAAGTTGAAATCAATACGTTAATGCAAGACTCATACTTTAAACATAAAACTGGACAATTCAAATAAAATTTCAATAATATCAAGGAGTATTTATTCGGGCCCTATTTCAAATGAGTTTAAAAATTTAAAACTATCGTTTATAAAAAAAATGAAACAAATAACAGTTGTCAAAGTAAATAGAGGAAAACTCAATTAAGTCTAAAATACTGAGAAAAAAAAAACATTAAAGCGGAAGCAGTTTGAAAGACTTTTCCCCTATGGCATTCAAGGCTCCTTCTTGTCCCTCGTCGGTCTGCCCCTTGAGTTACCTTTGCCTGAAAAGTTAAACATAAAATGGTGAGTATAAACATACCCAGTAAGAGACCCACTACTGGTCCCGTTAGGGGAAAAATTAACTATTAACTTCCTAATGGGGTACCCTGCACAGTCACAGTCTTGTGATCCCGTAGGACACACTTTATCAGTCTAACGCCCCGAAGGACACACATATCAGTCTAGTGTTCTGCAGAAACACATATCAGTCTAATGCTCCCGAAAGATGCACAATAAGTGGTGATCCCGTAGGACACCTGCAAGGCACACATCCCAATAGAAACTAACAATTTTCCCCTTAGTCCATTCTAAACGTCTTATCCGTAAATCATAATACAGTCAGATTACCTCAACACATAATCCCTTCACTTAGCATCCTAACAGTCAACTTATTGCATATTAGCCCAATGTTAGTCAGTAACATATCAACACAACCGTCGAACAAACTAAGTAATCATTCAGTTCACTAGTACACCGCCATACTTGGTGTAACTTACACCCAGTCCATACGACAGCCAACAAGTTCACATCCACATATTAAATAGGCAAAATTCATAATTTACAGTCATTTCAACATCCATATGTATATATATATATAGTTCCAGTCAAACACATCATACATTAAATCTCAAGTCTACTTCAAATTACATACATCGTAATGACATCCATTCTCAGTTTAGGGACAACGTACAGTCAACACACATTTAAATCTTAATAAGAGTCTAGTAGAAGAATTCCCTTACCTAGCTTTTATGCAAGTTCTTCAATCGAACTAAGTCCAATAAATCAATCCTAAAACATAAGCAAACATAAAATCAATATCTTTCTACATAATTTCGTTCATCCAATTCACCCCAAATGTGAATTTGGCAACTTACCCAAGCCGATGGAAAGTCAAACTCCACCTCAATCCTCTGGAAAAATCAAGGATTCATTCCTTGATTCAATGTGTACCTTCAAGAATTAAGTATTTCTCCACTGATTAAGCCCAACAGTTAACATTTAACGATAGGCACGAAAACAACGAAACCCACACTTTAACCTTACCCAAATATTTCACCCAAAAATCCAAAGGAACGCAGAAGCGGCGATCGAATCTTCACAAAAAAATGTCTTGTAAAACAGAACCCGCAACTGGCTTAGAGAAGAGGCTCGACGCACGGCTCACGGGTGGCTTTCGCGAAGGCCGAACGGCACTGGTACAGCCGCAGCTCGATCTGACTGAAGAAGACGTGCCAGAGGGACCTTGTAGGAATGAAAACTTGGTGGATCTGGACGACGGCGCCGAAGAGAATTCGCTCGAACGAGATTCGACGGCTTGGTTTCGATTTTGACAGGAGCGGCGACAGGACGCGATGCTTGGCGACTGGTTGAGTTACTAGAAGGCAAGGTAAGAAACTTCTTCTAGAAACTATATAATTATG
>JACWES010000369.1:0-10960 GCA_025688845.1 Cucumis hystrix
CTTATTTGACACTTTAGATCATATTTTTATGAATTTATTTATTTTATTTAATGAAATATTTGAACATTATTAGTTCCATTTAAGAAGAAGAAGTTATCAAATTTAAAGGACACTTCGAGCTTTAATGTCTGAAGTGAAATAAAGGTAATATTTTTATCACGCCAGCAAGAAATTTATTAAATTTTATAATACCATGTATAACGTTTAGCGAAACTACAATAAAATTATTTTAATGTTGTATAAAACAACATATAAAGTAACTTTAAATGTCGTTTTAGAAATCAAAAATGCATATGTGTTTTATAATGTACATTCTGCTTTAATACATTTTGAAACAGATTATAAATACAAGAACCTTCAAATGCTAGGTTTAAAATCGACATTAAAGGCCTTCATATGTTCGGTTTAAAAGACAACGCTTTAGTGCTTAATTGTAACATTTATAATTTTCAGCCTTATTAGTACTAGTTGGCTGGGAAGTATGTTTTTAAAACGCAAAATATAGGTACTATTATCAGGTACACAGATTAAAGATATTTATCAAGATTAAAGTCTTGCACAAAATCTAATTTATTAGAATTTATTGAGAGTTGAACTTATGTTGTTATTTCCCATTCCAAAAATTAGTTTTTAAAAGTGTATAAATGTTAGCTTTAGTAACGTTGCAATCTTACGTTTTCTATTATTTGAATTTCTTGAAAAATTAATAATTATATTAAAAAGCGATTCAATAATTTTTTTATCATTGTATTCTACAAAATGAAATATATGTGTTTGTAATAAATTCTATAAAAATACATGAAAATTAAATAAAGACTTAAATAAGAACCTAAACGCTATCATCACAGTTCTTCACACTCGCTTACACACTTACACTGCTGCTTCATGGTTTCAATTTTGGCAAGACTATTTGATCCACACAGAGAAATGGATGATAGACTCAAATATCTAATTGCTTCATATATACTTTATATTACTAATACCAGGCAACCACAGATTATGTATATATGAATAACGTGGAGTGGCCATATTTTATAACGTTATATATGCAAAAAAAAGTTTACTATATTATGGAAAATTTTATGAAACGCCGTGCAACAATTAATTTGTTATTAATATTGCATTTTCCATAATTAAATTGTATCCAAAGATTGCTAATTTTCAATGCTAATTATTTTTCTAACACAAAAAATAATGATAATACGAAATGTAATATATACTATTGGACAAACTTGAGACAATATGATAGATCAGAAAATATATATATACTTTTCAATGACATATCTACGATCAGAAAATTTTCAAATATCTAAAACTTATCATCGCTTATCAATATTTCGTTATATTATTTAATTAATTTTGGGTGTTTATTTTGTGAGATGGTTTTAATTTTTGTGGAAAGTAAAGTATTTTGGAAAGATGTGGGGTTAATGGTTGAAAATTGGTA
This sequence comes from Cucumis hystrix, assembly GCA_025688845.1. Taxonomy (NCBI): domain Eukaryota; kingdom Viridiplantae; phylum Streptophyta; class Magnoliopsida; order Cucurbitales; family Cucurbitaceae; genus Cucumis; species Cucumis hystrix. Next base: position 1,448 of record JACWES010000369.1, read on the forward strand.
ATACTATTGTTATCATTATTAATTATTAAGGAAAGATATGTTATAAGGGATATTAATGAGGAGAGAGGGAAAATTAAATAGGAATAGGAAGAGATGAAGGAAAAGAGGAGTTATTTGGGGAAAATTAGATAATAATAATAATAATGGTATTAATGTTATTATTATTATTATTAGTTTTACATATTAAATACATCCTCGGGATGCTTGCCATAGTTACAATTCATCTTCTTCCTCACAAAGAACCCTAGCCGTCACAAAGAAACCCTAGCCGCCGCGAACACCAACCACGACGACGGCCGTCGGACGAAGTCGTTCGCCTCGCGTCTCTGTCGGCCAGCCGCACGCTTCCAGCCGCCAGCGTCTAGCCGCACGGGTTCCGACCGTCAGCGTCCAGCCGCACGAGTTCCAGCCGCACGGGTCCACACGTCCGTCCTCATCGAGCCGCACGCGTCCAGCCGCAAGCGTCCGTTTTCACCAAGCCGTACGGGTCGTCTTCGTCCGTACGTAAGCCGTAAAGCCTCAAGGTCCGAGCCGAGCCTCTTCATCAAGCCACTTGAGCTGTTTTCATTTGGTTCAAGCCATTCCTTGTTGTGGAGTCACTTTGGTGAGTTGGACTATTATCGATTGTGCTGGTACTCCCATTAATTGCCTATTCTATTCTGAATAAATAAAGTTATGGATTTAAGTGGATCTATGTTTTCTTGAAGGAACGAATATAGTTGGAGGAACTGAGACTGTGAATTGTTTCACTTAGGGTTGTGTTGGATTCAACCCTAATCTTCGGGATTGAGTATTGGGAGGAATTGACTGTCAACCAGTGAATTATTTTTAGCGGATCTTCAAGTAAGAGAATTTTTCCTTTTTTGCCTGAGATGCATATTATTGATGCATGATGTGATTATATGTATCTATGAGATTGTGTATGTTGAGCTGAATGTTGATTTTATGATGAGCATGTATACCTATAGTGTTCTGTTGGTCTGCTGGTTAGAGTTCGTACCACGAGGGGTCCATTAAGGCCCTCCATATATATGTTTGAGTATTACCGAGACGTGATTCGACGGGATCACTTACAGCCCGACTCTCCTTTAGGGTGACTCCTTCGGGATCACCGAGAGCCCAGTTCAGTCCCTGTGGGACTACTGGATAGCGTGCGTTCGGGAGCACCATAGAGCGTGGTACCTTATTGCAGGACTCTAGCAAGAGACTAACAACACATAGGGAGACTAAGTACGGGTCTCTTACTGAGTATAATTTTATATACAAGAAGTGACCGTGGTTCGCCATAGGGAATAGTTCAGTTTTTCCGCATTTATGATTCAAGAATTATTCTTTTTAGAACTTTAGAACTTTAATTATTTTAAAATTATTTCTTTTATTTTTATGGGCCCAAATCAGTATTTTATTTTATTATTCTCATTACTTATTTATTTAAATATTTCTCAAAACTTATAAAAATTAATTTGCCTTTAAAAAAAAAAAACTACATTTTATTTAAATAGTAATGATCCCAACCTTCTAAGAAGGTTGGGGTGTTACAGCATAAAATACTTAATTGACCTTCTATACAAATCAATCAAACTTTAACTATATTCAAAACTGGAATGGTGACCTTTGTGTCAATAAATGAAGTAAAAATATTAAGTTAACATTGAGATCAAATTAACATATGAAAAAAGAAAAGGAGAAAATAAGAGTAGTTATAACTTCGTGTAGACATGAGACGATGGTTCTATTCCACTAGCTCGCATTTTTTCAAAGGTTTCACGTGCACCTTCATATCACCTCTCCTTGTGTAGTAATTCATCATCAAACCATACTCTTTCCTAGAAGGCTTATTGATAGTAGATTTCATCCCAAAACAACAAAAAAGATTAAAGCAATTAATATGAAAATGCTCAAACTCAGACTTTTCACTTTTTATGTATAGAATTCAGCAGAAGGTGATTGTGAGATGTCTCAAAGCTTGCTTACATTCATGCTCATGAACAGATAATTGTTGGCGCAAGTTTGAACGATGATACTTTGCTATACAAATATCTAAGTACACGACTTGTAACGACCCAACTTTTCTAACTAAGTCGAAGTCATTAATTTCAAACAAGACCTGAGTTTACACAAAAATACCACATCCAAATTAAAATCAAACTCTCAAAGAAAACAAAATTTAGGTTCGGGCCCTGTTTAAAATAACCAAAAATATAACTTTCAAGGAAACGCTTACAAATCATCAGTTCATGAATACCGTTAAACAACAAAATTTTCTAAACAATCTCAAGTACTAAAACGAAATAAGAAAACAAAACATTAAGCGGAAGCAAATTAAAAAAATATTCCTTATGGCAATCACGCTTCCTTTCTGCACCTCGCCGGTCTGCCTCCCTTATTACCTTTGCCTGAAAAATTTAAACATAAACGGGTGAATATAAACATACTCAGTAAGAGACCCACTACTGGTCTCGTTAGGGGAAAAATAAATTATTAACTTCCTATGGAGTACCCTGCATAGTCACAGTCTTGTGATCCCGTAGGATACACATAATCAGTCTAACGTCCGAGAGACGCATAAATCAGTCTAGTGTTCTGCAGAAACACATATCAGTCTAGTGCTCCCGAAGGATGCACAAAAAGGTGGTGATCCCGTAGGACATCTGCAAGGTAACTACCCAATAGGAAACGAATAATTTGCCCCTCAGTCCATTCTAAACATCTTAACCGTCATTACAATCCAGTTAAATGTCCTCATCACACAAACTCTTCATTTAAGCTCAAACAACCATTTTATTCTAATTTAGTCCAAGGTCAGTAAAAAACATATCAGTACATCAGTCAACAAACTAAATAATCATAACATCCTCCTCAGTCTACAAGGGCACAACTATGACGTCTCCTCCGGTCACAAGCACACAGCCATAACAGCATATCATACATTAAGTCTAAACAACAATCTACCAGTTAAAATCCACACTTAATATAAGCAACATCTACGAGATTCAGTCATTTCCACATCCTTATGTTTGTACATGTACATAACCAGTCAATCACAACATACACTCAACCACAAGTCCACATCAATCCATGCATATATATATAAATTTTCTCCCAGTCAAACACGGTAGACATTAAACATTAAGTCCACATCCAAACATACATCATAACCGTCATCTCTACTCAGTTCACTACGGTCCATACAGTTAATACATCTAAATTTTGTTATTGAGTCCAGTAGAAAGTCCCTTACCTAAAATTTATGTAAATTCCTTGATCGAACTAACTTGAATAATCAACTTCTAAACATAAGTACACAGATATTCAACAATTATTCCAATTAATTTCACATATCAAATTCACCCGAATAAGAACTTGACACTTATTTAAATAATTGGAGAATCGACTTCCAGAGAGGCTTACTGTGAAACTCAAGATTCTAATACCAATTCACCAACATCACCTTCAAAGATCAGACACCCAACAATTAATCCAACATTAACGCTTACGGTAACTATGAAACAACTACAAATTTCATAACTTAAATCTCACCAACAAAACTTCGATGACTTGTGGCAAGGCAGAAGCGGCAGTGAATAACACAATCAATCGGCGTGGGTTTGCTACCCGCGACTGGATGAGGAAGAGTCGCGCGACAATGCTTCGTGGACGGAAACAGAACGGGGTGGGATTTATACTTGATTTTGATCCGAACAATCCAAGGTTCGGCTGGGCTTCGATGGCACAAAATTGACTCAAGACGCGTAGTGTGGGCGGTCAATGAAGCAGGAAGATGCGTCGGCGGCTTCAGTGTAAGGCACTGCTTAAAACGAGGGGACTTGGGCTACGGAAAACGAAGGAGAAGGGAAAGGGAATGTGGTCGGAGGCTGGCTTTGTCGGAACGGAAAAAGAGAAAGGGGAAAGGGTGGGCGGCGGCTGTCGTTAGGGTAGAAAGAGGAGAAGAAAGTGAGGGGGGGTGCGCGCGGGAGGAAGAAGAAAGGGAAAAATAGATTTTTCTTTTATAACAATAATAATTATAATAAACAATAACCATTACTATTATTACTTTTATTTACCAAAATTCTATTTCTTTTCTTCCTCATCAAAATTATATAACACAACACCCAAATAAAATAAAATAAAATAAAATAAAATCTCTAAATGATAAGGCAATTGATTAAAAATAGGATACCTTAAAATTTGGGGTGATACACGGCTTGTTTGCAACTCTTACAGAAAACTCCAAAAATAATGAAAAATCTTCAACTCTCAGTTATAAGATATAACTACATATGAATAATTGAAATTTATTCCAAGGTTCCTGTAAACTCCAAATTGGTTTCCTTCAAAGTTCCTAATTTTGTGAAACATATAAGTGATATATATGCACAACAATGATGAAAAAGAAAGTCATAACTCAATCTTCTAGAGCAATTAAATGAGTAGAAAGAGAGCTAAACAATGGATTTTTGTTTTGATAAGATCAAGTGATAATACGACAGGTAATGTAACTTTTCTATAGAAAGCTGCAGTCTTCATATAATCAAAAACCAAAACACCATACCCTGAAAATAGAAAAAAGAGAATGAATATACTATGACAACTTACAGTGAAGTTAAAGTAGTAATATTCCCAATGCGTCTAGTATTTCTCCTGGCAACTAATTAACAAGAAGAGAGCTGCAAGATATTCACTAGAAGTTTATTAGAGGAATAAATTAAGACATCAACAACAAAAAAGACAAGATCTTACATTGTGAATACTTGAAACCAATTTGAACCAATTGTCTTCCTTGGGATAGAGAACAATTCAAGAAACCAATTTAGACCTTTAGTACAATTCTATAAGCCAATTTTAAAGTTATTAATGTATCAATACAACCGAGATTCTTACCTTGTCTGTATGATGCTGCATAGTTATATTAAATTGTCCAGTAGATACGTCCTAAATCTTGATTTGCTTATCAGCATTTGCACTAGCAACTATGCAATCAAAAATTTGAAACAAAATTACTCCAAGATGGAAGTGGGTCAACATTTCAAGTGAACTGATTAAAATGGGAAATTGAAAGAGCCTTAACAAGAAAACTAGCAACTTACAATTCCACATAATAGTAAAGACTATATTCAAACTTCTCAAAGAAACCACAGTGCTTCTAAGTCCAGAAAGGAAGATGTAGTTATCAGTTGTCAAACACTTCACATTTACTTGATACAATCTTCAACAAGGCTAAAATCAATATTTTATATAATAAAAAATCAAATAAGATAAACATGGACAAATCCCCTTCCTGAAGGTTTAAGAAGATGATTCTCACTCATCTTGTTCGTTTCCTTTGAATGAGAGCATAATTAGCAAGGGGATTGCAGCGATAGAGACACCAAGCAGTTAAGATAGTATCCCTCACAATACTGTATTTCTAAAGTGAGGTGGATTTTCGGAGTGGGGCAATGGGGTTTTTCGAAGTTTCAAACCATAGACTTTAGAAATGGATAATGTTTATGTTCAGAAACCAAAACCAGATAGTAACCAAAGAAGATTAATCACGAGGAAAGGATATAAAAAACCAAATCATATGCAATGTCTAAAATTATTATGGTTACTTGGAACGATCCGCTAACGCCTTAGGAAGAGAATCAAATATCATTTCAAATGCATCCTTTGAAAGAATGACTCCAAGCTCTTTTTTAAGCTTCCTCCTGAAATAAATACATATAGATTCCTTTCTTATTCTGTCAATAGCAAATGGTTGAGAAAGCAGAAGAAATGAAATGAAACACCGAGAAATCATAATTTAGAACCAACAAATGGTGTCATATTGTCAAAGCAGATCAGTGAGGTGAAAAATAAAGACAATTAATAATCAATAATGTTACCTAACAGTCATAAGTGATGAATCCACAACAACTATTTGACTGGCAGTAGATATATTCCATAACCCAGGCCACGATTCCTTACTGTTGCTGACACTGCATAGTTGATGAAGTAATTCTTGTGTGCTCTAACACTACAAGAAATCATAAGTTTATATAAACCTCTAAAAGCATAGTAAATAAAACTTGGGAGATTGTGGCTCTAAATATAATGTTCACTAAACGAATTAATTTTAAATAGAAATTAGCATTGAATCCTACACTGGTATACAAATTCTAATGATAGTTGTTAGAAACCTCTAAAAGTAATATAGATCACCATAAATCATAAGTTCCTAATAGTTTTTGCACTTATAAAAAAATGATACATATTCAAACTAAAAGAATGCAAATGAATGATATCAATCCATTCCCATGTAAAATGTTTAGTAACTTGCTGAACTAAAACTAGCATTAATATATTCCTAAATGATTCTCACTACAACATATTTGTGTCAAACCAATATCTACATATTTCTTAAATTAATCTTTTGTCGACTGCATAAACAAAACACACCAAAATTTAATTTAGTTATTCATTTTAAAAATCAAATTTTAATGATACAACTGTTTTCAATTCATACGAAAAAGAAGAAATTTAATGATTCTAGAGGAGAATGTATAATTAATCAGTAGTACCAAAACTTTATATAAATTAAGCATCGCAATTAATGTCACTAAAAAAAAATTGCAGTCTCTTCTTCACAAAACGATACCCACAAGTACAGTGAAACAATTTTCCATTTCCCTCTTCTTTTTCTTTAGCCTAATATCTCAAACAAATATTGAATTAATTCCAGCAACCAATTGGAAAAATTGAACAGAAAAATTTTAAAAAAAGATAGAAAGAAAGTTGTGATTGAAAATTTGAACAGAAAATTTTTTTTAGCATTGAAAATCTAGAGATATTATTTGTTCGGTGAGAAGTGCCACATTTTTACAAATCATAAGAGTATGAAGTATATCTTTGATGAGAAAGAACGGAATCTGAGACAGAGGCGATGGCTAGAATTGATTTGAAACTATGATTGTACCATAGAATACCATCCGAATAAGGCTAACGTAGTAGCAGATGCATTAAGTAAGAAGTCAAGACTTTCGAAGAGTGCCTTGTGTGGTATTCGAGAAACCTTGCTAAGTGAGTTAAGAGCCTTCAAGGAAGTTGTGATTGCAGAGAGTTCAGGGAGTCTTTTAGCTCAATTTCAAGTTCGGTCTTCTCTAGTAGCAAAGATTGTAAGACAACAGCAAGAGGATAGTAACTTACAAAAGATGCTTGGAATGTCAAAGCAAAGCCCAAACACAAAATTTGAGTTGAGAGTAGACAAAGCCATAGTTAAGCAGGGAAGACTATGTGTTTGGAGTATTAGTGAGCTTAAGGATGCTGTATGTAAACCCCGATTCTTAAGTCTTTAGAAAATTTTCAGTATTCTTTAAATTTCAAAATTTCTAAGGAGCTTAAGGATGTATCTTGGTGGAAATGGGTAGCAAAAAGAATTTACCAAATCTTAAATACTTGTTGCCGAATTAAAGACAAGTATAGTGATTTTGGGCTAAAAATGAATTTTACTTCAACACTTGGTTAAAAAGGGCATTTGAACGATATTTTTTAAAAATCATAGAAAGTACGTAGTTGTAGAAATATCTTGGTTGGAGTGCCACGAAAACGTAAGAAGGTCAAGAAAAGGGCTAGAAGACAAGAAGGATGGGCAAGGCATGGAAGAAGTTGAAGAAAGTCAAAGAAAGAGGATAGGGCAAAGACAAGAAGTGATGGGCAAGGCATGGAAGGAAAGGATGTCTTGTTTTTATTAAGTAGGAGATGGACAACATGCAAATAACCTAAGAAAAACCTAGGGTAGACTAAGTAAGGGTGTCAAGTCTAGGGCATGCCAGCAAAAGTAGGTGATAGATGTCAATTTCAAGCAATGCAACCTTTCTATAAATAGGTTAAATTTGAAGGAGAAGTGCATCCAATTCACTTGTGCCATTTCCTTCATTCCAATTGCTAAACCATACAAATTGAGTCTAGTTTGTAGGGTTGGGCTACCGGACATATTGGAGCAAAGAAGGTTTGAGTTTGAGTTGAAAAAAGGGAGAACGATGAGTTTGTAGAGCAATCTAAACAAGGTACACTTCTGGAGGCCTATAGAGTACATCATTTGAAATTTGGAGCTGAAATTGTGAGGTAAGATACTTAAGACATTTCTAAGAAACATTGTAGAAGGAATTGTTGTTCTTTGGGTTCTGGATTTTGAGATATTAGCCTCCAAGTTTGGAAGAAGGATTCTGGTCGAGAACCCAGCTTCTGGACATTACATTGGGTGGGCGAGCGTCAGGGTGGGGTTGCGCATAAGAGGCGTGAGGGTGGCTTGTGGAATGCCAGGTGTGCATGACACCAAGCACACATAGCAAAGGGGGTTGTGAGGTTAGCGTGCGTCCCTAGACGCGCACAGTAGGCCTACTAACAACCCATACGCCTCAACCAGCCATTGTAGGCCATTTTAGACATTTTTGGGTGTTTTTGCCAATTTTCCTTGAAGTTTTGGTATTTTCTTATTATTAGGGATTAATTGTAGTATAAATACCATATTTTCAGGAAAAGTGAAATTTAGTGAAATTTCTCAATCGAAGGAAGGAATTATCACTTTAATTAGTATAATTGATTTTAAAATGTTATTTGTGTAACACCCCAAAAATTTCAAGATATTTCGTTATCATTTTATTAATTTTGGGTGTTATTTTGTGAGATGGTTTTAATTTTTGTGGAAAGTAAAGTATTTTGGAAAGATGTGGGGTTAATGGTTGAAAATTGGTAATACTATTGTTATCATTATTAATTATTAAGGAAAGATATGTTATAAGGGATATTAATGAGGAGAGAGGGAAAATTAAATAGGAATAGGAAAAGATGAAGGAAAAGAGGAGTTATTTGGGGAAAATTAGATAATAATAATAATAATGGTATTAATGTTATTATTATTATTAGTATTTTACATATTAAATACACCCTCGGGATGCTTGCCATAGTTACAATTCATCTTCTTCCTCACAAAGAACCCTAGCCGTCACAAAGAAACCCTAGCCGCCGCGAACACCACCACCACGACGGCCGTCGGACGAAGTCGTTCGCCTCGCGTCTCAGTCGGCCAGCCGCACGCTTCCAGCCGCCAGCGTCTAGCCGCACGGGTTCCTGCCGCCAGGTCCAGCCGCACGAGTTCCAGCCGCACGGGTCCACGCGTCCGTCCTCACCGAGTCGCACGCGTCCAGCCGCAAGAGTCCGTTTTCACCAAGCCGTGCCGTCTTCGTCCGTACGTAAGCCGTAAAGCCTCAAGGTCCGAGCCGAGCCTCTGCATCAAGCCACTTGAGTTGTTTTCATTTGGTTCAAGCCATTCCTTGTTGTGGAGTCACTTTGGTGAGTTGGACTATTATCGATTGTGCTGGTACTCCCATTAATTGCCTATTCTATTCTGAATAAATAAAGTTATGGATTTAAGTGGATCTATGTTTTCTTGAAGGAACGAATATAGTTGGAGGAACTGAGACTGTGAATTGTTTCACTTAGGGTTGTGTTGGATTCAACCCTAATCTTCGGGATTGAGTATTGGGAGGAATTGAC
>JACWES010000370.1:0-10949 GCA_025688845.1 Cucumis hystrix
TTTTTGTCCACTGGCCAGGGTATGCGTCCGGGTCATTCGGTAAGTCATATAACTCATTAATGTTCTTGACGGTGAATGAGACTTTTTCCTCTTCTACTACAGCATAGGATTCATGGGGATGGAGTTTCGCCTTCTAAAACATGTCCACTAAATCTAATCTCACTTTTGTTTTGCCTACAAAGAACTTTTTCCACTTAAGCACCTTAATTGGGCCACGAAGAAAATCTGGTAGCGGTCCATTAAAAGGGAGCAACCCTTTTTCTATCTTGATAATCTTCTCAAGCTCTTGGGTTCCCATCTTTATTTCCTTTTTGACATATGTTTGTTTAGATGCCCTTGCCTTGGTTTTCTTTTTGGAAGCCCTTGATTGCTTATAAGTCATGGATCCTCAACTCTCTTGACGGACTCTGCAGGGCTCATCCCTTCGATTTCCCTTGAGTGTTCTTCCGTCACAATGTCTAGGCGATCAATCTCCTATCATTCTACCGCCTCGTTTGAGGCTCCTACCCGGTTTACTTGCTCGCGTAAGTCAGTGAGCATATCATATTTTTTCTGTTGAACAATCTGGACCTCTGCTAGCTTACCTTTTGCTTTATCCATGGACGTAACATTTTGCCTTTTTGTTGCAGAAATTTGGCTGAGGCGTTCGTCTTCCTCTCTTGCTTTATCTTTTTCTTTCTTTTCTGCCATCATGCGTGGTTTGTGTGCAAGTTCTCTCTGCCTACACTCTTGATCCTTCCTAATCCTCAGTTCTTCATTCTTAGCCAACTCTTCACACGCTGCTTTTTCTTCGTTCTTCTTCTCTGAGTTAAGTTGCTCTTGCTTTGTGGCTTATAAGTCGTCCAAAAATTTCTTGACTAGTCCTAATAGGTGGGACGAGACTTCTAAGCTCTCTACTTGGCTCGTTTCCTGATGCCCCACCAAGACTTTCCTCATTCCATGCCTTATGTGTTTGTATCGGGGCAAGTAAGGTTCTACACTCATCGTTCCCTCCTCGAGTCCGATATTAGATAAACATTAAAATATGTTTTCTTCACGTCTCATCCAATCATCGACTTCTAGATTAGAATCCAAAGCAGTTCTTTGGACGGTTTCTATCTTTGGTGGAACGTCACGACTCTGGGTCATCGACGGGTTATTGTGGTTTAAGGACGATTCATCTTTTCGGATCCCCATGATTAGATTGGAGGGATGAGGATTATGATGTTTCCTTAGGAGTCAAAGGTTGTTTATGAATTTGAACAACCATTTTGATGAAGAATTGAAGTTGTTAGGGAAGGGGTTGATGGTTACCATGAAGTGACGATTGTAATTCTAGAGAGCTAGGGTTCTTTGACTAAGAGAGCAAATGAATGGAGTGAGGTGCAAATGCGAAGTCTGTCGTATTTATAAAAAATTATAATCATTATGCGCCATTAACTGTCTGACATTAAGTCAATGCGTCTTTTCGATTCCCACTATCCACAAAAAGTAATTTAAAATTAAGCGAAAACTAAGAAAAGCATATTTATGCCAAAAACTTATGATTCAAAATCATAAATAAATGCTATTTATAAGACTTGCACACACAATGATGCATTCTGCATGAGTGATCTGTCGTGCGCAAAGATATAAAATGCCACAATGCATTTTAACGGGACACGATAGAAAAAGGGATTACAATAAGTTCACAGAGAATTTATTACAAGATTCCTCTCCGATGTAGGCTTTGAGTCGTTGCCCATTTACTTTAAACACATTGGCTCCATCAAGTGAAGTAATTTCCATATCACCATGCGGGAAGGGTTGCCGCATCAAGAATGGTCCAGACCAGCTCGAGCGGAGTGTTCCTGGGAGCAATCGTAAACGTGAATTAAATAACAACACTTTTTGTCCTATTTGGAATTTTTGTTTACGGATGTTTTTATCATGCCATGCTTTGGTCTTGGCTTTGTAAATCTTAGCATTCTCCTATCCTTTAGCTCACCATTCTTGAAGTTCGTGCAGTTGCAAAAGTCTTGCTTCTCTCACTGCATTATGGTCAAATTTTAGTTTTGTGCACGCCCATAACACCTTATGTTCCAATTCTAGCGATAAGTGGCAAGCCTTTCCAAAAACTAACATGTAGGGCGACATCCTTATCAGGGTTTTATATGCTGTGTCATATGCCCAAAGCACAGAATCTAGGTGATCCGTCAAATCCTTGCAGAAGTGGTTTACCACTTTTTCTAGTATCTGCTTAATTTCTCGGTTAGACACTTTCGCTTGACCATTTTTTTGTGGATGGTAAGCGGTGGTGATTTTATGGTTTATTCTGTACTTCGCAAGCAATTTTGTGATGGTATGGTTGACGAAGTGAGATCCTTCATCACTGATTATTGCTCGAGGGGTTCCAAATCGCGTAAAGATGTTCTTTTTCAAGAATTTGCTGAATGTGACTGCATCATTCTTAACGCACATTCAACCCACTTTGAGACATAATTGACGACCAATAATATGTATGCATGAGTGTTGGACTGTGGAAAAGGTTCCTTGAAGTCTATCCCCCACAAATCGAAGAGTTCAATCTCTATAATAGATTGTTGGGGCAGTTCATCGCAACGAGATAAGTTCCCTGTCCTCTGACACCTATCGCATCTTGCCACAAAGTTCCTTGCATCATGAAAGAGCATCTGCTAGAAATAGCCACTCTGTAATTCCTTTCCAACTGTTCTTTGGCCACCAAAATGACCCCCATAAGATACTTCGTGACATTTGGCTACGATGTCATTTGTTTCAAACTCAGAGACACAGCGCCTTAATATGTGGTATGAGTGTAACACCCCAAAATTTTCAAGATATTTCGTTATCATTTTATTAATTTTGGGTGTTTTTTGTGAGATGGTTTTAATTTTTGTGGAAAGTAAAGTATTTTGGAAAGATGTGGGGGTTAATGGTTGAAAATTGGTAATACTATTGTTATCATTATTAATTATTAAGGAAATATATGTTATAAGGGATATTAATGAGGAGAGAGGGAAAATTAAATAGGAATAGGAAGAGATGAAGGAAAAGAGGAGTTATTTGGGGAAAATTAGATAATAATAATAATAATGGTATTAATGTTATTATTATTATTAGTATTTTACATATTAAATACACCCTCGGGATGCTTGCCATAGTTACAATTCATCTTCTTCCTCACAAAAAACCCTACCCGTCACAAAGAAACCCTAGCCGCCGCGAACACCACCACGACGACGGCCGTAGGACGAAGTCGTTCGCCTCGCGTCTCAGTCGGCCAGCCGCACGCTTCCAGCCGCCAGCGTCTAGCCGCACGGGTTCCGGCCGCCAGCGTCCAGCCGCACGAGTTCCAGCCGCACGGGTCCACGCGTCCGTCCTCACCGAGCCGCACGCGTCCAGCCGCCAGCGTCCAGCCGCAAGCGTCCGTTTTCACCAAGCCGTACGGGCCGTCTTCGTCCGTACGTAAGCCGTAAAGCCTCAAGGTCCGAGCCGAGCCTCTTCATCAAGCCACTTGAGCTGTTTTCATTTGGTTCAAGCCATTCCTTGTTGTGGAGTCACTTTGGTGAGTTGGACTATTATCGATTGTGCTGGTACTCCCATTAATTGCCTATTCTATTCTGAATAAATAAAGTTATGGATTTATGTGGATCTATGTTTTCTTGAAGGAACGAATATAGTTGGAGGAACTGAGACTGTGAATTGTTTCACTTAGGGTTGTGTTGGATTCAACCCTAATCTTCGGGATTGAGTATTGGGAGGAATTGACTGTCAACCAGTGAATTATTTTTAGCGGATCTTCAAGTAAGAGAATTTTTCCCTTTTTGCATATTATTGATGCATGATGTGATTATATGTATCTATGAGATTGTGTATGTTGAGTTGAATGTTGATTTTATGATGAGCATGTATAGCCTATAGTGTTCTGTTGGTCTGCTGGTTAGAGTCGTACCACGAGGGGTCCATTAAGGCCCTCCCATATATATGTTTGAGTATTACTGAGACGTGATTCGACGGGATCACTTACAGCCCGACTCTCCTTTAGGGTGACTCCTTCGGGACCACCGAGAGCCCAGTTCAGTCCCGGTGGGACTACTGGATAGCGTGCGTTCGGGAGCACCATAGAGCGTGGTACCTTATTGCAGGACTCTAGCAAGAGACTAACAACACATAGGGAGACTAAGTACGGGTCTCTTACTGAGTATAATTTTATATACTCATTCTCTCAAATGTTTAAATTTTCAGGTAAAGATAAAGGCAAGGGCAAGTTGGCGAATGACAAGAAGTGACCGTGGTTCGCCATAGGGAATAGTTCAGTTTTTCCGCATTTATGATTCAAGAATTATTCTTTTTAGAACTTTAGAACTTTAATTATTTTAAAATTATTTCTTTTATTTTTATGGGCCCAAATCAGTATTTTATTTTATTATTCTCATTACTTATTTATTTAAATATTTCTCAAAACTTATAAAAATTAATTTGCCTTTTAAAAAAAAAAAAAAAAACTACATTTTATTTAAATAGTAATGATCCCAACCTTCTAAGAAGGTTGGGGTGTTACAATGAGCCTAATTTGTACAGAAAAAGCTCATCCCACCTGTAAAAGCGACATTCATGAAACAACTTCTTGCGCTGCTGAGTGTTGAAATTTGTGGCCATTATTTGCAAATAAGATAATTCATGATGTCGGCGTACAATGGTTCTTTTACCTCAACGCGGAATAGCTGCTCATCTGGAAATCTTTCTTCAAATTCTTTGTCCTCGCGTTGGGATCTATCATTCTTAAGTCTTTATAAGTGATCTGCTACTTGGTTCTTTATGCCCTTACGGTCAATAATCTCAATGTCAAATTCCTAGTGCAATAAAATCCATTGGATCAGCCTTGGTTTGACATCCTTCTTCACCATAAGGTATCTGATCGCAGAGTGATCCGAATGCACCATGATATTTGAACCGATGATGTAACTTTTGAAATTTTCAATCGCAAAGTACTGCTAATAGCTTTTTTTTCGTTGTGGTATAATTTTCTTGTGCTTCATTGGGAGTTTTGCTGGATAATGAATTGGATGGATCACCTTGTTTTTCTTTTGGCCCAACACAACCCTTACTGCCAGGCCACTTGCATCACACATGAGCTCAAATGGTTGGTCCCAATTTGGTGTGATAAGGATAGGTGATAAGGTTAACGTGTCTTTGATTGCCTGGAAAGCTTGACTGCACTTGTCATTGAAAATGAATGGTTGATCAGTAAAAAGTAGTTTGCTCAGTGTTTTGCAATATGAGAAAACCCTTGGATGAACCTTCTATAAAATCCAACATGGCCTAGAAAGCTTCTGATTACCCATACATCGTCGAGTGGTGGTAACTTGCTGATTACCTTAATTTTTGCTGGATCTACTTCTAAGCCTGGTTTTGATATGTTGTGCCCTAGCACAATTCCTTCTTTTACCATAAAGGCACTCTTTTTCCATTTTCAAACTAGTTCTGTCTCTTTACACCTTTCAAGTACTTCTTCCAAGCTGCTTAAGCATTCTTTGAAGGAGTCACCAAAGATCGAAAAGGTTTCCATGAATATTTCTACTGATTTTTCAAGAAATTATGAGAAGATTGCCATCATGCACCTTTGAAATGTCTCTGGTGCGTTACATAACCCAAATGGCATTGTGCAATGCAAATGTACCTTAGGGACATGTAAACGTTTTCTTGTGTTGATCTTTAGGTGCTATTGTAATCTGGTTATAACCAAAATAATCGTCCAGAAAATAGTAGTATTCTCTCCCCATCAACCAATCTAACATTTAGTCTATAAACGGAAGGGAAAAGTGGTCCTTTTTGGTTGCCACGTTTCGCTTGTGATAGTCCATGCATATCCTTCACCCTGTCACTATCCGCATGGGAATCAGTTTATTTTGTTCATATTTCACAATTGTCATCCATTTGTTTGGAACTCATTGAACCGAACTAACCCATTCACTGTCTATGATAAGGTAAATGACTCCTGCATCGAGCCATTTAATTATTTCCTTCTCTAGTACCTCCTTCATCGCAGGGTTTAGTCTTCTTTGAAATTGGATGGTTCTCGTTTGTCCTTCCTCTAACCTAATTTTATGCATACAATAAGATGGACTTATCCCTTGAATGTCAGCAATAGTCCATCCTATTGCTTTCTTGTGGCACTTTAGCATATTCAAAAGTTTCTTTTCTTCAGCATCACTTAGATAGGCGGAGATAATAATCGATAATGTTTCCTTCTCGCCTAGGAATGCATACTTCAAGTGGTGCGGCAACTCTTTGAGCTCAAGCTCTGGCGGTCTCTCAACTAATGGTTTTGCATCTTCCTTTCTCCTATTTTTGAAGTCCAATGGTTCATCGATCGTTTCACCCACTATCGTGTTCACTATTCAAGCGAACTTGATTCTTCTTCAAAGTATTCTTCCATGCTAAACAAATCTTGGTACGCTTCTTCTTCGCAGTATTCTCAGCCGAGGTTTTCTAAGGGCTGCAATTTTCAACCTCTGTAGGAAATTTCATTGCATCAATGACATTGAATTTCACTTCTCCATTTACACGCATTGTCATTTCCCCTTGGTGTACATCTATGAGAGAGCGACATGTTGCTAGAAATGGCAGCCCTAGTATGATTGGCATTTTTCGATCAGCTTCATAGTCCAGAATGAAGAAGTCTGCGGGGAACATTACTTTATCAACTTTTACCAGAATATGTTCAATCTTACCCTCTGGTTTAGCTATGGATCTATCAGTGAACTGGAGCCTCATTAGCGTTGGTTGAATTTCCCCTATTTTCCATTTCTTAAGAATAGAGAGTGACATCAAGTTGATACTTGCTCTTAGGTCGCAGAGTGCGCGACCTAAATCCATTTCGTCTATCGAACAAGGAATAATGAAATTTCCAGGGTCTGTCATCTTTGTTCGTGTTTTTTCTTTACAGATGTTGCTCGTGGTTTCTGTTAAAGCAACTATTTCTAACCCAGTGATTTTTCTTTTCTCAGCTAAGATGTCTTTTAGAAACTTGACATAAGATGGCATTTGCTCTAGTGCATCCACGAAGGGTATATTAATGTGTAGCTGCTTCAAAACGTTTAAAAACTTATCAGACTGTTGTTCGTTGACTTTCTTTCTTAGGTGACCAGGAAATGGAGGGAGCGACAATGGATTGAAACTTTTAGCTTTATCACATGCCTCTTCGCGTGGTTCTTCTGGCCTCGATTGCTCCACTTCCTCGCTCGGCATGTTCTTAGTGTTTAGATTCTGGCTCGCGGATGGAAATGTTCGTTCCGC
Organism: Cucumis hystrix; assembly: GCA_025688845.1. NCBI lineage: Eukaryota > Viridiplantae > Streptophyta > Magnoliopsida > Cucurbitales > Cucurbitaceae > Cucumis > Cucumis hystrix. The sequence goes on from JACWES010000370.1 coordinate 7,279, forward strand.
TGCATAATGTAACTGCCTGGCACTATTCCTTGCTTGAGCCTCTCCCTTGATTTGGTAGTTTTATATTACTGGGGAGGTTTTCTTTTTGTCGCTCAACGATGTCATTGGCCAATTGTTCTAATTGTAACTCCAGATTTTTAATCGATGCAGCTTGGCTTTGCAAAAGATTATCATTTCTTTGTATAAAGTCTTGAAACAACGCTTCCATTGAGGAGAGTGGAGTTGACGATGAAGGGTGTGATGGGTTAGGTCGCTGAATGGTTTGTGCTGGTCGTTCCTGATACTGTCTCGGTCAATACCCAGGCATCTCGCCTCTGTGGTTGAATTGATTGCCCTGTCATTGTTGCATACTCTGATCTTGTCCACTCCAACTAAAGTTGGGATGATTTCTACATCCCTCGTTGTAAGTGTTGGAGTAAGGGTCATGCTTTACGAAAGCTACGATTTCCTTGGTCATTGGGCATGCCTCTATATCATGCATTCCACCGCATCCTACACAACCAAATTCAGGTACTTGGTGTACTGCTTTAATTGAACTTCCCCCAACATTGACTTGTGACAATGCCATGGACTGCAAGAGCTTGTTCATTTTGGTAACTTGACTTTGTAGTGCTATCATTGCATTCCAATTTGATCCTTCATTTGTCCTTCTTCTTTCTCTTCTGTTTCCTCTACTTTTGTTCTGTGAGAAATTCATCATCTCTCTATTCTTGACTGTTGCTAACCATAGTGTGTAACGTTATTTAATTTGGTTGTATGATGATCGAAGCATCTCACGAGTCTACAAATTGCTACATATCTTGACTCAATTTGAAATAGAATTGTTTCATCAAAACGCATCCTGGAATATTGTGATGAGGACACCCTTTCATCATTCTCTTGAACCTTCTCCATGCGTCAATTAAATTCTCACTATCCCTATATTCGAAGGTCATTAAGTGTTGCCTTCTTTTCGCGTTCTCAATAGGTGGGAAGAAATTTTTCATGAATTTTTCAATCAAATTACCCCACGTTGTAACTTCCCCTTCTTCTAAGGAATTTGGCCACTATTTGGCTTCATAGCATAGGGTAAGTGGGAATAATGCTAATCATAGTTAATCTTTTGATATTCCTGACATATTGAATGAAGCACATATGTAATAGAAGTTTCGTATATGCTCATGTGGATCTTCATGTGTATGTCCTCCAAAATTTCCTACAGCCTGGATCAATTGAAGCATCGCTGGTTTAATTTTGAACTAATAATTCTCCCCAAACATAGACGTTGCAATGCCTGGGTTGTAATTGAATAAGCTTGGCGATGCGTAAGATCTGATGGGACGATCCGGATCATTGGCATGGTACGTGGGGTTCAGATCTGAAACTTGTTGGTTGACAGGGTTGTTGTTTTCATTTTCCATGTTGTCTCTGTTTTGCCTCTGTCTTCGTCTACGATTTCTTCAAAATGTTCGTTTAATCTCAGGGTCAAGCTAGAATGCAGGTTGTTCGTCTGTAATCATAAACTTGTTTGCACACTTTTCCACTGAAATTGAACTTGTACACGATTTAAAGCACGTATCAGTGAAGTAAAAACTTAAAGAAATCAATTATCCGGAAACGACGACAAGAACTTGGTTGGTAATTATGTCATGGACTTAGATTCAATGATTTCATTTGTACTGTAGCAATACTTCACTAAGTCAGGTCATTGCGCATAATGCACTCATCATAACTTTCGATATTGCTTGCTTTTAGTCTTGGGCGATGAGTCATTAGTCAGGATCATAACATGTGAAATGCTCACTATGTGCCCCTCCATCGCGTTATACTTAAGTCCTCGTTAAGCACAAGTCTTCCTACCCCTTGCCCAAGTGCAAGAAAACTGTAGGTTTAACTGGGTGATCAAGGGTCCAACACATGAAATTGTTCCTTTGCTCCCATTTCCTTAAAATTCATGCACAATCATGCTGTAAATAATAAATCATAACTCGTATAAAAAGTATGCGACTTTTCCTAACTATTTACACTACGGTGCTTAGCGGTGCAACATGTTCAAGGGATTTACGATGCAAGTAAGAATGCTATCCTTTTAGGCGAGATATTGAAATAAACTGAATTAAAGAACTATAACAACTAGCTGATGGAATGATACTTCGATGCAATTTAAGTAATTCAACAACGTATTAAGGCTGTTACCTCTCAGTACACTACCGTACTGACGAGGATTGCATGTTTCTTGATAATTAGCTTAACTTGCATGTGTATGAAAATGAGGCACCTTTTCCAAAAAAAAAAAAAAAAAAAAAAAAAAAATCAAACTTTTTTACAGAAAATTGCATATCTGCCCAACCCTTGAGCTGAGCTCGGGTTTGTAAAATCGTCACATTTAGAAATAATTTTCATATTCTGGATATATTTCTCAATACTCTGAATAGATTGAGAATGAGTAAAGAATGACCTGTTATCATTTTTTTGTTTTAAACCTCTTCTAGCCATACCATATTGAAATATGAATGCTTGAATGACAATGGTATGCTTGCTTTGATTGAATGATTGCATGTATTATACAATAAATGCATGGATACATTTCTAGCCTTGTCTTCTTTGTTGCGTTATTATGATATGTCTATGAAACACTCAGTCCAAATCTAGCCTAGATAGAGTTCAAATAGGATAGGAGCTTCTCTTTAGAAGTTGAGAAGGCTTTAACATTTTTGTCTTGTCAACATGATTTAGGAACCTCTTGCCTAGCCACGAAGAACTAGATCCCTTAGAAAAGATTAGGCATTGATGAAACTTGTTGTCACCTCGAAAGGAGAAATCAATCTAGAAACTAAGTTTAGATCCATAGAAAGGTAGCCCACTGGTTCTAGCAAGGCCTAGTGACCACTGCATACCAAAGAAAAAAAAAGAGAGGCTTGCAAAAAGAGCAATTGCATACACAAAAAAAAAGGGTGAGGAAACCAAGAGCTCCAAAAAAAAAAAAGAAAAAAATAAATAAATGCAATATGTATTAATAGAAAAAAGGGCTTGTAGAAAAAAAAATGAGAGGTCGGGTAGGTTAATTGTGTTGGGTTCCCTGACCATCAGAACTTTCGGGGGAAAACTTCACTTTTAACCTAAGTAAAACCAGATAACCTTCTCTTAGTGTTCTAAACATAGCATCTTGATTGATGAGGGCTTTGAAAAGAGGAGGAATCCTTCCCGTTCCATAAGTAGAGGGAAAACGAGTCTAAGGTGTTCTAAATCTTTTCGTAGCATGTCTAGTATCCAAGTAGCAAAACTAGAGCGTCTTTCTAAAAACGTGCTTGTTCCGGACGAACTTAGTTAAATCCAAAACTCAATCGATAATTTGAAACCTCTTTGATAATTTGAACTAGGTTTAAGCATAGGTTTGGATGGACTGTTAAGACGTTGAGTAACGCCGCCTAGTTGACTTGTTATAAATGTATCACTTATATACTTGCATGATTGTTTGTTTTTCTCTTAAGTTGATGATTGCTTCCCGTGCATGCTGCTTGACTGTTTGATATTAAATCTTTACTTTGCTCGGGACGAACAAAGCTTAAGTGGAGGGTAATTTGTTGGGACAAATATTGAACCCTTTAAAGATAGCCTATTCTCGCATTCTTTATACAAATTTTTATTATTTCTATACTTTTATGCAGAATATGAAGTAGACTCCGATACGA
>JACWES010000371.1:0-10919 GCA_025688845.1 Cucumis hystrix
TTTTATATTTCTCCTTAATAATTATACTAATAATAATAATATAATTTCTAAATTTTCAACCATTAACCCCACATCTTTCCAAAATACTTAATCTCCACAAATCAAAACCATTTCATAAAATAACACCCAAAAATTAAAATGATAACAAAAATAACTTAAAAATTTTGGGGTGTTACAATATTCCCTCCTTTGAGGATCTTTCGTCCTCGAAAGTTTTTTTTTTTTTTTAATCCTCAAATAACTCAGGATAATGAGCTCTCACGTCGTCCTCTCTCTCCCAAGTGGCTTCCTCGATCTCGTGGTTTCGCCATAGAACCTTAACCAAAGGAATTCCTCTGTTACGAAGCAGTTTAATCTCCCTCGCCAAAATCTCAACTGGCTGCTCCTCATAGCTCAAGTTCTCATTAATTTGCAATGGCTCATAATCAACTATATGTGAGGGATCTGCTACATACTTCCTCAGCATGGAGACATGGAACACATCGTGAACCGCAGATAACAACGGAGACAAAGCCAAACGATAAGCTGCGGGGCCAATCCTTTCAAGAATCTCAAACGGCCCTACAAAACGTGGACTCAACTTTCCCTTCTTCTCAAATCTCAGTACACCCTTCATAGGTGCTACCTTCAGAAAAACCATGTCCCCCACGTCAAACTCCAGATCCCTATGTCGTTTATTAGCATAATTCTTCTGTCTGCTTTGTGCTGTCAACATGCGAGCTCTAATCTTCTGTATGGCTTCGTTGGTGGTCTGAATCATTTCAGGACCTAACATTCGCTGCTCACCAACTTCACTCCAACATGTGGGGGATCTACAACTCTTACCATACAACGCTTCAAACGGCGCCATGCCAATAGTAGCCTGGTAGCTATTGTTGTAGGCAAACTCCATCAAGTGCAAATGGGAGTCCCAACTCCCTGAGAACTCCAACACACAAGCTCGCAGCATATCCTCCAGAATTTGATTCAAACGCTCTGTCTGACCATTAGTTTGAGGATGAAAAGCTGTACTGAAGTCCAATTTCGTGCCCATGGCAGCCTGAAGTCCCTTCCAGAACTTGGAGGTAAAACGATCATATCTGTCGGAAACTATGGATACTGGTACCCCATGCAACCTTACTACTTTCGTCATATACAATTGTGCCCACTTACTGGCCGTATAAGTGGACTTTCCTGGAACGAAATGTGCTGATTTCGTGAGCCTGTCTACAACAACCCATATCACTGTATAACCCTTCAGGGTTCTAGGCAGTCCAGAAATGAAGTCCATAGATATATTCTCCCACTTCCACTTTGGCACACCCAAGGGTTGTAACAAACCTGCTGGCTTCTGTCTTGGTGCCTTCACCTGCTGGCATACCAGACATTTACTAACAAAATCTGCCACCTCTCTCTTCATATTTCTCCACCAGTAAACTCGTTTCAAATCCTGGTACATCTTTGTACTGCCTGGATGCATAGAAAATGGAGAACTATGGGCCTCGGTCAACAACTCGGTCTTAACTACGCTGTCTGCTGGCACACATAACCGTTTGTCAAACATGAGTCCCTCATCTGTAGATATAGAGAACTCCTCGACTTGCCTTGCTTCTACTAAGCGGCGCTTATCCACCAAATAAGGGTCAGTAAGCTGATCGATAATAATTCTCTACCTCAAAGTTGGCTGTACTGACAACTGAGCTAACTGCGAGGTAACTTCCTCTACTGAAACTGCAATCTCAGCTCTCTCAAGGTCCCTATGCAAATGAACCTGCCTAGTAATGAGTGCTGCAGAATGTGATACCTTTCTGCTAAAAGCATCGGCTACCACATTGGCCTTACCTGGGTGGTATAAAATCTCACAGTCATAGTCTTTAACCAACTCGAGCCACCTTCGCTGCCTCATATTCAACTCCTTCTGAGTGAAGAAGTACTTCAAGCTCTTATGGTCAGTGAAGATCTGAATCTTCTCACCGTATAAATAGTGCCTCCAAATCTTCAGTGCAAAAACTACTACTGCCAACTCTAAATCATGTGTAGGGTAGTTTTGCTCATGATTCTTCAACTGACGGGAAGCATAAGCAACCACCCTACCTTGCTGCATCAAAACACAACCCAATCCTTTCTTAGAGGCATCACTGTATATCACATAATTTCCAGATCCATCTGGTACTGTAAGGACCGGTGCACTAACGAGTTTGTGCTTGAGATCTTGGAAACTGCTCTCACACGCTGGACTCCAAACAAAAGGAGTCCCCTTCCTGGTTAGTTGGGTCAAAGGACTAGCTATACGAGAGAATCCTTCCACAAACCTCCTGTAATATCCTGCTAAACCCAGGAAACTTCGAACTTCACTAACTGTAGAAGGTCGAGGTCATTTGGTAACGGCTTCGATCTTCGCTGGGTCCACAGAGACTCCCTCACTGGATACTACATGACCAAGGAAAGACACCTGCTTCAGCCAGAACTCGCACTTAGAAAACTTGGCATACAGTTTATTGGCTCGAAGGGTCTCCAACACCTGATGCAAATGCTCTTCATGCTCAGCCTCTGTCTTGGAGTAAACTAAGATGTCATCAATAAAAACTATCACAAAAATGTCTAAGAAATCCTTAAACACCCTGTTCATTAATTCCATAAAAGCAGCAGGAGCATTTGTTAAGCCAAAGGACATTACAATAAACTCATAATGTCCATATCGAGAACGAAAGGCCGTCTTAGATATATCATTGTCCCTAATCCTCAACTGGTGATATTCTGAACGTAAATCGATCTTAGAGAACACAGTGGCCCCCTGCAGCTGATCAAATAGGTTCTTAATTCTGGGCAATGGATATTTGTTCTTGACTGTCACCTTATTCAGCTCTCTATAGTCAATGCAAAGACGCATCGACCCATCTTTCTTCTTCACAAACAACACCGGTGCTCCCCAAGGTGACACACTAGGTCGAATAAAACCCTTGTCCAGTAGCTCCTGCAACTGGACCTTCAGTTCCTTCAGTTTCGCTGGTGCCATTCTGTATGGGGCTCTCGATATGGGACCGCTACCTGGTTCGAGCTCTATGGCGAAATCAACCTCTCGGCGGGGCGGAAGTCCTAGAAGCTCCTCTGGAAAAACATCGGGATATTCCCTTACCACTGGCTCGGATGACAAAGATACTTTAGGCTCTCTGGTGTCCACAACACTAGCCAAAATACTCCAAGTACCCTGATCGAGCAGCTTCCTAGCCTTCATGGCTGAGATAACTTTGGGTAGGACCACAGTCCCAGCCCCTTTATACTTAAAACTAGTTGCCTCGGGAGGGTTAAAAACTACCTCCTTGCGAAAACAATCTATGCTTGATGGTTAGCAGATAGCCAATCCATGCCTAATATTACATCAAAATCTCGCATGTCCAATACTAATAAAGTTACATCTAGAACGTGCTTTTCTACTTCTATCTGACATGCTTTTATCTGTTCACTCGACAACAAAATTTCTCCAGATGGAGTAGAAACGGACAACAGATAACTCAAGGGCTCTACTTCTAGATTCATATGCTGTACAAATACTGAGGATATAAAAGAATGAGAGGACCTCGAGTCAAATAATACTAAAGCAAGGTGTCCCAAGATTGGGAGTGTACCTGTCACCACTGTGCCAGCTTTCTCGGCCTCTTGCCTATTAGTGGCAAAAACTCTCCCCTGACGGGTTGGGGAAGTTTGGTTTCCAACACCGTATGATTTCTGAGGGCACTTATCAGCTAGATGCCCAGGTTGTCTGCACCTGTAACATACTCCACTCCCCGCTAGGCAACGACCCGAGTGGTGTCTTCCACAATTTGGACACATGGGTAATACCCTCAAGGTTTGGCCTGCCTGAGTCGCTTGCTGTCGGTGCCGGTGGAACAACCCATCTGATCTCGAATTCTTGTGTGGTGCTGCTATAGGTTGCTGCTCAGACTTCCGCTTCTGTCCTGACGTTGGTCCCTTCTCTGCAGCCTTGGCCAACACCGTCCTCTCATGCAAACTCAGGTCTACCACCATGCGCAGCTCATCCGCCTGGATGGTTGGTCTAAGGACGCGAACGAAACCCTGGATCTCTGACTTGAGACCTCTGATGAACTTGTCAGCTCTCTCAGCCTCGGTTCTAACTAAATCAGGTGCAAACCGGGATAACGCATCGAACTCTTGATCATACTCTTCCACGGTCATGTTGCCTTGCTCTAGTTTTAGGAACTCCTGGCACTTGGCCTCTCTCACCGTGGCGGAGAAGAATTTGGCATAAAAGTTCTCCTTGAACTGCTCCCAGGTGATCTTACTTACATCTCCACCTAACATCCTTTCTGTGGACTCCCACCAGCCTCTGCCTCTGTCAATCAGTAAGTACACAACGCACTGAACCTTCTGGTCATTGGGGCACTTCATATACCGAAAGATGGTCTCCACCGAACTCAACCACATTTGCGCCTTGGTGGGGTCTGCTAAAGATCTATCGAAAATTTGAGGGTTATACTTCCTGAAGTCCCTCAGGTGCTTGGCTTCGGCTGAAAGCATGTCTGGTAAGTGTTGGGCTACAACTGGGGCCTGAACTCCTGTGGCCGGTATCTGAACACCTGCAGTAGGTGCCTGAATAGGAGCTGTCTGGGTTGGTGGGGCCGGCTGTCGCTGTGCCATCACTTCCAACAATAGGTCTCTGTACCTTTGCTCCATAGCAGCAAGGTTTGCTTGATGACCGGTGCAGTAGGGTCGACAGCTTGTGCAGTTGGCTGTCCCCCGCTTTGTCCTCTAGTTTGTCCTTCAGGTTGTCCCTCAGGCTGGTTAAGCCCAGCTCCTCTGCCTCCTCTACCACCTCTACGAACGCTTCTACGTGGCGGCATTTTTTCTAAATTCCACCATTAAAAGTCTTTTACTACGAATTCATTCATAACATACACACTTACTTATCTAGTTTAATTCAGGCAAGGCCATATGCACAATCTTAAATTATTTCTTAATACATACCTGGCGAGTGATGAAGGACCGTAATGACCATAGGGATAAAATCATCGACTTACATCGTAAGTCAGTCTACAGAACCTAAAACTGGGCTCTGATACTAACTGTAAAAACCCAACTTTACTAGAAGGTTGAGGTCGTTACTATTCAAATAAGTATAGTATTTTTTTTTTTTTTAAAGATAAATTAATTTATAAAATGAGAAAATTTAAATAATAAGAAAAATAAATAAGTAATTAAAGTAGTAAAACAAAATACGGCTGGCGTGTGCGGCTGAAGACGGACGCGTGCGGCTGCGGCTTGCGACTCAAAGAAGACGGACGCGTGCGGCTGCGGCTGAACGTGTGCGGCTCGGTGCCAGAGACATCGGCTTCGCGTCTCAACTGACACGAACAGGTCGACCGGATGGACGCGACTCGGACGTCAACGGACGCGTACGGCTTGCAGCTGATAGATGGAGACGCGAAGCGGAGAAGGAACGCGACCACCAACTCGTTCGGCTCGGCGAAGACGGACGCGTGGACCCATGCGGCTGGAACCCGTGCGGCTGCATGACTGAGACGCGAGCGGCTGAAAGCTTCGTCCGGCGACCGTCGTCATGCAGCGGCTGCGTCAGTCGTGGGGTTCGCGGCGGCTAGGGTTTTTTTTGTGAGGAAGAAGATGAATAGTATGGCACGCATCCTGAGGGTGTATTTAAATATATAAAATACTAATAATAATAATAACATTAATACCATTATTATTATTATTATTTAATTTCCCCCAAATAACTCCTCTTTTCCTTCATCTCTTCCTATTCCCAATTAATTTTCCTCTCTCTTCATTAATAACCCTTATCTCACCTTTTTTATATTTCTCCTTAATAATTATACTAATAATAATAATATAATTTCTAAATTTTCAACCATTAACCCCACATCTTTCCAAAATACTTAATCTCCACAAATCAAAACCATTTCATAAAATAACACCCAAAACTTAAAATGATAACAAAAATAACTTAAAAATTTTGGGGTGTTACAATATTCCCTCCTTTGAGGATCTTTCGTTCTCGAAAGTTTTTTTTTTTTTTTAATCCTCAAATAACTCAGGATAATGAGCTCTCACGTCGTCCTCTCTCTCCCAAGTGGCTTCCTCGATCTCGTGGTTTCGCCATAGAACCTTAACCAAAGGAATTCCTCTGTTACGAAGCAGTTTAATCTCCCTCGCCAAAATCTCAACTGGCTGCTCCTCATAGCTCAAGTTCTCATTAATTTGCAATGGCTCATAATCAACTATATGTGAGGGATCTGCTACATACTTCCTCAGCATGGAGACATGGAACACATCGTGAACCGCAGATAACAACGGAGACAAAGCCAAACGATAAGCTGCGGGGCCAATCCTTTCAAGAATCTCAAACGGCCCTACAAAACGTGGACTCAACTTTCCCTTCTTCTCAAATCTCAGTACACCCTTCATAGGTGCTACCTTCAGAAAAACCATGTCCCCCACGTCAAACTCCAGATCCCTATGTCGTTTATTAGCATAATTCTTCTGTCTGCTTTGTGCTGTCAACATGCGAGCTCTAATCTTCTGTATGGCTTCGTTGGTGGTCTGAATCATTTCAGGACCTAACATTCACTGCTCACCAACTTCACTCCAACATGTGAGGGATCTACAACTCTTACCATACAACGCTTCAAACGGCGCCATGCCAATAGTAGCCTGGTAGCTATTGTTGTAGGCAAACTCCATCAAGTGCAAATGGGAGTCCCAACTCCCTGAGAACTCCAACACACAAGCTCGCAGCATATCCTCCAGAATTTGATTCAAACGCTCTGTCTGACCATTAGTTTGAGGATGAAAAGCTGTACTGAAGTCCAATTTCGTGCCCATGGCAGCCTGAAGTCCCTTCCAGAACTTGGAGGTAAAACGATCATATCTGTCGGAAACTATGGATACTGGTACCCCATGCAACCTTACTACTTTCGTCATATACAATTGTGCCCACTTACTGGCCGTATAAGTGGACTTTCCTGGAACGAAATGTGCTGATTTCGTGAGCCTGTCTACAACAACCCATATCACTGTATAACCCTTCAGGGTTCTAGGCAGTCCAGAAATGAAGTCCATAGATATATTCTCCCACTTCCACTTTGGCACACCCAAGGGTTGTAACAAACCTGCTGGCTTCTGTCTTGGTGCCTTCACCTGCTGGCATACCAGACATTTACTAACAAAATCTGCCACCTCTCTCTTCATATTTCTCCACCAGTAAACTCGTTTCAAATCCTGGTACATCTTTGTACTGCTTGGATGCATAGAAAATGGAGAACTATGGGCCTCGGTCAACAACTCGGTCTTAACTACGTTGTCTGCTGGCACACATAACCGTTTGTCAAACATGAGTCCCTCATCTGTAGATATAGAGAACTCCTCGACTTGCCTTGCTTCTACTAAGCGGCGCTTATCCACCAAATAAGGGTCAGTAAGCTGATCGATAATAATTCTCTACCTCAAAGTTGGCTGTACTGACAACTGAGCTAACTGCGAGGTAACTTCCTCTACTGAAACTGCAATCTCAGCTCTCTCAAGGTCCCTATGCAAATGAACCTGCCTAGTAATGAGTGCTGCAGAATGTGATACCTTTCTGCTAAAAGCATCGGCTACCACATTGGCCTTACCTGGGTGGTATAAAATCTCACAGTCATAGTCTTTAACCAACTCGAGCCACCTTCGCTGCCTCATATTCAACTCCTTCTGAGTGAAGAAGTACTTCAAGCTCTTATGGTCAGTGAAGATCTGAATCTTCTCACCGTATAAATAGTGCCTCCAAATCTTCAGTGCAAAAACTACTACTGCCAACTCTAAATCATGTGTAGGGTAGTTTTGCTCATGATTCTTCAACTGACGGGAAGCATAAGCAACCACCCTACCTTGCTGCATCAAAACACAACCCAATCCTTTCTTAGAGGCATCACTGTATATCACATAATTTCCAGATCCATCTGGTACTGTAAGGACCGGTGCACTAACGAGTTTGTGCTTGAGATCTTGGAAACTGCTCTCACACGCTGGACTCCAAACAAAAGGAGTCCCCTTCCTGGTTAGTTGGGTCAAAGGACTAGCTATACGAGAGAATCCTTCCACAAACCTCCTGTAATATCCTGCTAAACCCAGGAAACTTCGAACTTCACTAACTGTAGAAGGTCGAGGCCATTTGGTAACGGCTTCGATCTTCGCTGGGTCCACAGAGACTCCCTCACTGGATACTACATGACCAAGGAAAGACACCTGCTTCAGCCAGAACTCGCACTTAGAAAACTTGGCATACAGTTTATTGGCTCGAAGGGTCTCCAACACCTGATGCAAATGCTCTTCATGCTCAGCCTCTGTCTTGGAGTAAACTAAGATGTCATCAATAAAAACTATCACAAAAATGTCTAAGAAATCCTTAAACACCCTGTTCATTAATTCCATAAAAGCAGCAGGAGCATTTGTTAAGCCAAAGGACATTACAATAAACTCATAATGTCCATATCGAGAACGAAAGGCCGTCTTAGATATATCATTGTCCCTAATCCTCAACTGGTGATATTCTGAACGTAAATCGATCTTAGAGAACACAGTGGCCCCCTGCAGCTGATCAAATAGGTTCTTAATTCTGGGCAATGGATATTTGTTCTTGACTGTCACCTTATTCAGCTCTCTATAGTCAATGCAAAGACGCATCGACCCATCTTTCTTCTTCACAAACAACACCGGTGCTCCCCAAGGTGACACACTAGGTCGAATAAAACCCTTGTCCAGTAGCTCCTGCAACTGGACCTTCAGTTCCTTCAGTTTCGCTGGTGCCATTCTGTATGGGGCTCTCGATATGGGACCGCTACCTGGTTCGAGCTCTATGGCGAAATCAACCTCTCGGCGGGGCGGAAGTCCTAGAAGCTCCTCTGGAAAAACATCGGGATATTCCCTTACCACTGGCTCGGATGACAAAGATACTTTAGGCTCTCTGGTGTCCACAACACTAGCCAAAATACTCCAAGTACCCTGATCGAGCAGCTTCCTAGCCTTCATGGCTGAGATAACTTTGGGTAGGACCACAGTCCCAGCCCCTTTATACTTAAAACTAGTTGCCTCGGGAGGGTTAAAAACTACCTCCTTGCGAAAACAATCTATGCTTGATGGTTAGCAGATAGCCAATCCATGCCTAATATTACATCAAAATCTCGCATGTCCAATACTAATAAAGTTACATCTAGAACGTGCTTTTCTACTTCTATCTGACATGCTTTTATCTGTTCACTCGACAACAAAATTTCTCCAGATGGAGTAGAAACGGACAACAGATAACTCAAGGGCTCTACTTCTAGATTCATATGCTGTACAAATACTGAGGATATAAAAGAATGAGAGGACCTCGAGTCAAATAATACTAAAGCAAGGTGTCCCAAGATTGGGAGTGTACCTGTCACCACTGTGCCAGCTTTCTCGGCCTCTTGCCTATTAGTGGCAAAAACTCTCCCCTGACGGGTTGGGGAAGTTTGGTTTCCAACACCGTATGATTTCTGAGGGCACTTATCAGCTAGATGCCCAGGTTGTCTGCACCTGTAACATACTCCACTCCCCGCTAGGCAACGACCCGAGTGGTGTCTTCCACAATTTGGACACATGGGTAATACCCTCAAGGTTTGGCCTGCCTGAGTCGCTTGCTGTCGGTGCCGGTGGAACAACCCATCTGATCTCGAATTCTTGTGTGGTGCTGCTATAGGTTGCTGCTCAGACTTCCGCTTCTGTCCTGACGTTGGTCCCTTCTCTGCAGTCTTGGCCAACACCGTCCTCTCATGCAAACTCAGGTCTACCGCCATGCGCAGCTCATCCGCCTGGATGGTTGGTCTAAGGACGCGAACGAAACCCTGGATCTCTGACTTGAGACCTCTGATGAACTTGTCAGCTCTCTCAGCCTCGGTTCTAACTAAATCAGGTGCAAACCGGGATAACGCATCGAACTCTTGATCATACTCTTCCACGGTCATGTTGCCTTGCTCTAGTTTTAGGAACTCCTGGCACTTGGCCTCTCTCACCGTGACGGAGAAGAATTTGGCATAAAAGTTCTCCTTGAACTGCTCCCAGGTGATCTTACTTACATCTCCACCTAACATCCTTTCTGTGGACTCCCACCAGCCTCTGCCTCTGTCAATCAGTAAGTACACAACGCACTGAACCTTCTGGTCATTGGGGCACTTCATATACCGAAAGATGGTCTCCACCGAACTCAACCACATTTGCGCCTTGGTGGGGTCTGCTAAAGATCTATCGAAAGTTTGAGGGTTATACTTCCTGAAGTCCCTCAGGTGCTTGGCTTCGGCTGAAAGCATGTCTGGTAAGTGTTGGGCTACAACTGGGGCCTGAACTCCTGTGGCCGGTATCTGAACACCTGCAGTAGGTGCCTGAATAGGAGCTGTCTGGGTTGGTGGGGCCGGCTGTCGCTGTGCCATCACTTCCAACAATAGGTCTCTGTACCTTTGCTCCATAGCAGCAAGGTTTGCTTGATGACCGGTGCAGTAGGGTCGACAGCTTGTGCAGTTGGCTGTCCCCCGCTTTGTCCTCTAGTTTGTCCTTCAGGTTGTCCCTCAGGCTGGTTAAGCCCAGCTCCTCTGCCTCCTCTACCACCTCTACGAACGCTTCTACGTGGCGGCATTTTTTCTAAATTCCACCATTAAAAGTCTTTTACTACGAATTCATTCATAACATACACACTTACTTATCTAGTTTAATTCAGGCAAGGCCATATGCACAATCTTAAATTATTTCTTAATACATACCTGGCGAGTGATGAAGGACCGTAATGACCATAGGGATAAAATCATCGACTTACATCGTAAGTCAGTCTACAGAACCTAAAACTGGGCTCTGATACTAACTGTAAAAACCCAACTTTACTAGAAGGTTGAGGTCGTTACTATTCAAATAAGTATAGT
>JACWES010000373.1:0-10896 GCA_025688845.1 Cucumis hystrix
CCACCACAAACTTTGATAGGCCATTCCTTCAAAGCCTTTTCATATCATTAAAAGACCCAAAAGGCTCTGTTCTTGACCATATGCACAACGACACCACCACCACTTGAAAAAAAGGGTGCACACATTAATGAATTAATACCTATTTTCAACTTCCCTTCTTTTCCCACCATATATACAAGCCAAACCAAATCATCACAACCGTTGGTTGTTGATGTTGATAGATTAAAGACCAATTCTATGAACAAATCATAACTGACTTTTAATTTCTTGTTTCTGGGTTTTATATTTCGGGATTAAATTGAGATGAATAATCACCCATCCACGCTCCTTCATATCCCATCCATTCTTCATACGAGTCCCAATCTGGTTCCCTATTTCTTTTCTTCGTTTCATCAGTCCCTTCATAATATTTTGTTTCATATGTCTCTATTGGTGTTGCTATACCTCTTAAGTTATTCATCACAATCTGTTTCACCAAATCAAAAATCACCTCGTTAGCAAAATTCAAACTATCTTCATACCTCAGATCTGTTGCAAGAATCAATGCACATATTTGCAATTTACACAAAAAAGGCTTAAACAAATTTGGGTGAATCTGGGACCCAATAAAAGCAAAAGACAAAGTGCAAGTTTGTGGATGTATATAATTTAACCTAACATGATATACGACAAATAGGTATAGGAAAATCAATGATAGAATGACCGAAAACACTATGAAACCGACATGAACCTAACCAAACACTCAATTTCACACGCTACATATAGTGAAATTCAAACTATTTTCTCTAAAATGTCTATATATTTAATTAGTAATTATGTGCGGAAAGAAAAGAAAAGAAAAGAAAATTAGTTATTGCAATAATAGCTGCACAATTATTATTATTTTGAGAAAAAAAAACAATTAACCATTTCAATAATTGATTCGTAAATAATTAAAAAGAAAAAGAAGGTATGATCACGTACAACGTAAGCTTCGTTGATTTGTTGAAACTGAACGCCACAATTTCTCCCTTTACAAACATCAGGATGATACTGAAAAAGAAAGTATCAAAGAAATCGTAAGAATCAGAGGATGTAACAAATCCTGTAATATAAAGAAATGGAAAGAAAGAATAGAAGAAACCTTAAGAGCGAGACGTCGGAAGGCTTTTTTGACATCAGATTCAGAGGAACCGGGTTTAATCCGAAGAGTTCGATAAGGATCGGCGACAGAAGAAGAAGAACAAGAAACCCTAAATTGATTAGTGGAAGTCGGATTTTTGTTTGGACGATTACTGTGGGGAAAACATGAAGAGGAAGAGGAAGATGGTGCGATGAATCCAGCAGTAGCGACGGACGCCATTAATTTTGGAAATGGGAGGGTGTTGAGAAGAAGAGGAAAGTGTAGTAACGTTGGAATGTAGAAGGGGGAAATGGAAGGGGAAGGGGAAGGGGAAGGGAAATAAATAGAAGACTGGGAATAGGGAGGGTGTGGAGGTGGCGAGATCGTCGGTTCTTATCCAATGGGTCAATTTTAGAGAGAGAAAGAGATGACGTGTTCCTTCCATCAGACTTTTATTCTCTTCTTATCTTCATTTCTATTATTTATTGCTATTTCTCACTTACCTTTTTACCTTTTCCTCTTTCTACCTTATCCTTTTTACTTTTTACCGCCGTTGGTGCCATCCATTCACTTACCTAATTTATCACATTTACCGCTCTCATTCTTTTATTTATTTCTAATTTTATTTTGCTTCTATTCTTTTTAAATTTTTATGTCATCTATCATTTTTTCATTTTTATAGAATAAAAACATAAGAGAAAAATCATATCCTTAAATTTGGAGTTGATACTATATTACTATTTTTTTCGAAAGGTATTGTAATAAATGCAAGGGGATACATACAACTACGCTCATGTTGACTATATTACTATTTTCATATTCATAAAAAATGTAATATTTTTTTTCTATTCTGCATATAATTTTCAAATGTTACTTTTATGGCCGATAATAAATAAACATGGCATGTTAGAGATTTTTTTTATCTATTTTTATTTCATTCTACTAATTTTACAAAACAATTCGATAGAAAATTCTTAATATAACCTATATCAACAACATAAATGTTTAAATGTGTGTAATTTTTTATTGACGAGTTGAATATGAGTTGTTTTTAAATTTTGTTCAAAATTTTAATTATTGTAATTATGATTTTAAGAATTATGCAAATTATTGACACATTAGCATTTTTATGTGTAAATATGGACTTGACACAAAATGGGTCGATATTTTTGTTAAATTTTGAAATGTCATTTTTTAGTTTACAATATCGATTTATATAATGATGTACATGTCTAATATAATAGTTTGTGTTTAGAGTGCAAAATGCAAATATGGCAATAAATAAATAAAGATATGAATCACTTTAGTCTATTTTTAAAATTCCAAATTTGACCCTCCTCAATTTCCCATCTCTTTCCTTTTCATATCTTTTTTTTAATGGAAAAACAATTAAATAGTGGAGGGATTACAGCTTGCATAATAAACGTTTGTTTTTTGTTTTTTGTTTTTTAGATATGTTTTGTTTGTTTTGTTATTACCTTTCGTTGTCATTGAATTGCTTAAATATCATCATGGTTAACTTTTACCTTTTTTTATTTGGTTTACAACTAAAGTAATGTTTTTGAATTTATTGAAAGTGAGATAGTTTTTTGGTTTGGTTTTCATGCATTTTCAAATATCAATAAATATTAATTTAAAGTATTAGATAGTAATTCAAGAATAATCAAATGACAATCAATATCATTTATTGTTATAGTCAAACATCAATCATATCGTAGACAATTTTACAATAATTATCATGTAACAATTTGTATAGTTGACAACTAATATTAGATCGTAATCGATCAACAATTAGATAACAATTGATATTATTATAACAATCAATATTTTGGACATTTGACCGTTTTGATTAGGTTGAACATGTTAATTTACTATTTCTACAAAATTTAAAATATTAGATTATAGATTCAATTTTTTATTTTATATTTTAATAAAAGTGCATGATTAATGATATAAGGTGAGCTGAAATTGTCAAATTATTGAAAAAAAACAAGGTTTGAACCTACCAAAATAGAAAAAGAAACTTTTTGTTTTTAGGGTTGACATCCTAACCTAATCATCTTAATACTTAATTTATTGTTTTTCTTTTATTAGGAAATACAAGTACAACATTTTAAGAATGCACATAAATTTATTTGATTGAAAAAAATAATACAAGATCAAATCAAGAGGTTAAACAAGATTAATGATCAAATCAAAGTAAATTTAATGTCTAATATTAATGAACGAAATTGAAACAAAACTCAAATATTAAAAATAAAATTAGGATCAAATGATTACGATCTAGAAATTACATATAACATAATTATTTAGTTATTTTTTACAGTTTTGCAACATTCAAATTTTGAACGCAAATGAACCAATCAAAACACAGTCAATTCATCAAAATTAAATGGGAAAACAGAATGAAAAAAAAATAGAGTTATCCATTTTATATTATGGATTTATATGGATGAGTTGAATTTGATTGAAAATAACGAAATTGGATAAATTCAAGAGATTGTCGGTTGGTGGAATTATCGAATTAAGGTACTTCATTTTATTATGGGATCTTATCATTCTTCTAGCTATCTTCTAAATACGATTAGCTATTCTAAACTTGTATTACTATTTCATCCATATTATTTTTATGTAGAAGTTTCATTAACAATTTAACCATAAACAATATCTCTCATCTTCTCTTTTATTATTAGAAATTAAACAAATTACAAATGACTAAACAACAATATTTTATTCAATTATTAGATTTGATATTTATTTGGAAAGTAATCGGTCGAGAATCACCTACAAAATCAACTATCAATTAATTTCTCTAAAAGAATTTTATAAAATCAATTTTAGTCTAGAGTAAACGTCATCTATTATAGAAAAAATAGTTCCAACAAGGAAAAAAAATTCCTTGTCAAATTAACTTTCAAAACACTATTAATGTCCGAGGAAGAAACCTCATTCTCAAACGACAATATAAACTAATCAATACATAATTAGTACTCGGGTTTTGAAAAACTAAAATTTATGTAACCACCAATATATATATATATATATTGGTATATATACACAGAGAAGTAGGTATGTGTAATAATTTTTCATTCAAAATAATGAAATATTCCATAAAACAAGGTAAGAGTCTCCTTTTTACTATTTATTTTCCATTTTAGGAGCAGAAATGATTTATTTTGAGGCTAAATTTCAAATTTAATCCATAACTTGTTTGAGTATCATATCTATTTATCATTTGATTTTTAGAAGTATTTGATAAATTTTTAAATATTTAACATAGTATCTAATATAAAACTGAAAGTTCTAAATATTACTTAAATTTTTAATTTTGTGTTGAGCTCTTTCGTGTATTTAAAAATTTCTGTTTAATTTTTATTTATATCATTTTAATAAATTATAAATTTAGAGATATTTATCCAAATAGTTGTAAATGATGTGACAACTTTTTAAAATTGATGCAAGAGATATTTACAAATGCTGTTTTTCACGTGAAAAGGGAGCTAATGCATCAGTAGTTGAATTAAAATAGAAAGAAAAGTTATGATGGAAATTTTATTTTCAGACGTGGAAATTGTTAGGCAGCTTCAGATTTTATACCAATTAAATAAAAAAGTTAATGGTAGAAAGGATAAACGTGGCGGTCATGAAGACACGTGGCGTACGACACATCTTTTAATCGCTTGAAAGGAGAAGCCTAACACGTCAGCACGCATTTAAATCTCTGCTTCTCACACTTTCAAAATGAATTACATAATGTGCCAAAAAAAACAATAATTTAGTCTCTATCTTACTACAGATATCTACATGGATGACACGTAATTGAGTCTCCAATTAATTATAAAAAAATTATAAAAAAATTGTAATTTTTTTAAATAGTTTTAATTTCTTTTACTACATTAGACATATTTGGAATGTAACCTATTTTAATCTCGGTTATAGTAATTTATAATATTCAATTTATTTGATATTAGTATTTGAGGTAGAGAATTTTAGTTTATATTATAATAATAACTTATATTTGGGATAATTACTTTTATTTAAGTATGCAACAACAAATAAAAATAAATAAATGATAAAAGAAAAACAGTGAACACAGTCTAAAATAGAGTATCAATTATGGATTATAAATAGTTGTACTCACCACTTGTAATCTTCAAAATTTAGGATTTGAAATTATAGCTACTAAATTTACTCTTCGATAAATAAGATATCTATGTAAATAATTTACAAACAAAATGTGGATAGCAATCAATGAGCCGTTTAGAGAAAAAAATTATTTATACAATTAAAATCTGTTATTGTTACAGTAAATACTATTTAAAAGTCTTCAATTAGTTATAATAAACATTATTTTAAAACTTTCAATTTGTATTTTTTGTTTAGTTTTTATGTTTGATATTCATCATTTTTTTAGTATTTACTATAGTTTTAATATTTTATTGTTAAACTAAAATAATTTACACTGTTAGTCTATTACTAACCCTAAACCAAAATAATTAAACTATAGTAACATACTCTAAACATGATCTGAGTTTTTAAAAAAGAAAAATAAGTTGTAGAAGTAATTTAAAAATTTATTGAAAAAATAGGATATTGTATTTTTCTTTGCTTTTTTTTTCTTTCTCGGTTTTCGAAGCAATTTAAAAAAAGAGAAAGCTGTTGTGATGTGAACCTGAAACGGTCGGGCATAGATTCCTTGTTTCCATATGAAACGAAGCGTTTTGAAGGAGTAAACGAGACCCAGCCTCGTGATACGAGAGTCTAGATTAACATAAGTGACACGTGTACCATATGCAATTCAACGTTTGAAATGTTTCATACTCATATTTCCCATATTTACTATTTTGAAACACGTATATATGGGGATAAAATAATCCTATTTCTTATTTTTGAAAACCAACTTTTCAGGCTTTGAAGTTTATTACACTGTGCTTCAATTTAGACAATGGTATCAATGTGGGAAATAAATTCAATAGACTACAAAGTTCGAGATCAAATATTTATTTTTCCTTTTCGCTTCTTTCATTCCATTTGTTATATATATATATGGCATGTATATTTGTGTTGCCATAAAGATTTATATTTTTGTAATTTTTTAAACAAAAATCACTGTTAAGACAGAATATCCAAAAGTGTAGGTTACAATTATTTAATTAAAAATAATGTGTCAAATTAAATTGGGATAAGACCTAGTCTCAAAATTTACCAAATTTTTTACTTTATAAACAAAGTTATTTATTTATTTCAATTTTCAATCAATGGAGTCCCGAATAAATGGTGACTTTGATTGATTGGAAAAAAGGTTTCTTACAAAATTTACTTTATTTAAATTATTTTCATACAAAAACAGTTTAAAACATCCCATCAAATAGTTGGTGAATACTCAATTTTCTTTTCAAAATTACTCATTTTTAAATTAAACTCTAATGTGATTCCTTCAATTTCTTGACAATACTCGTATGACAAATTCAACCATGCACAAAGACGGAATAAGAACGTATTTCCCTTAATATTAGCTAAAAGAGTATATTGTATTTTTCTAACTAAGAAAAATCAATTTCATTTTCTGTTTTTATAAATGATTGTGTTTTAATTTGGGTATGTGAATGAAAGAGATTTGAATATTCAATTCTCATTAATTAATTAGATTAAGTTTGACATATTTTACCTTTTAAATTCACACCGCATAATTAAAAAAACGTGTTCAAACATAAATGGAACAATTTTTAAAGATAATTTGAAAGTTAGATGAGATTCAAAAACAAAAAATAAAAAATAAAAAACCGAAAATTACTTTCTAAGTGACAACTTGAAAGGAATACTCTATTAATTATTATAGATATTTATATATTTATTTTTAGTTAAAAATATCGGACCAAATTGCATTAAAAATATGTTTTTTGATAACTTTATAATCACAACAAAAACAAGATATATGATAGAAAATATTTTAAATAGAAAAGCGTGGATTAAATGGATTAGATTTAGGTCCACTTCATGATGTGTGGCTTTGTTTTTTGTTTATGATTTTTGAAAGTTATGATGATAAACAATATTTATTATTATTATTAATGATTTTTAAAAAATTCGACTAAAAATTATAATATTTTAAGATGAAAAATATTTATAAAAATACAGTTTTTTTTTTAAAAAAAGAAAAGCTTTAATTATTTGTGATTTTAATTTGAGAGAAGGGGATGTAACAATCAAGAAAAGAATGTGTGTTAAAGTCAAGATGTCAATTGGGAATTGGAAAATAAGATATTTATTAGGTGGTAATGACAATTAAATTGGATATATTCAAACGTCGACGTTTAATATTTTGATACTATATCCACATTTTAATATCTCTTCTTTAATTGCCTCTACCACACAATTTTGTTCTTTTTTTTTATTATTTTGTTTTTCTTATGTGAATCTTCATTTTTATTATTTTTCTAATATAGCAGTTTCAACAACGTGATAAAAATATGTGCTTACAAAAATCCATTTATACTTCTAAAATTTAAACCCTACAAGTTTTTTAATTTATAACTTCAATTTAACAATAACATGAATATAAATTAAATAATTGTATCATTTTACACAGCAAATGTCATTATAAATTGGTTCATAAATGATTCCTAAAAGAGATTCTAATTTGTCACCTAAGGAAAATACAATATGGCATAATTATACAATATTTAGAGTTTAAATTTGATATATAATTGTTAATATTCTTGATACTGTTTTCAACATTTAAAAGTATAAATTAATAATTTTTTTAAAAAGAGGAAAATAAAGATAACAGAAAAAACTAAAACAAAATAGTAAAATGTTTTAGCTAAATATTTATGTGTTTTAAACAAAATGTGTAATTAACTAGATTGGCCTTACAATGAATGAAAAAACTACCATGGCATTAAAATGAAGTTAAATAAAAATACAGCTTCAAAAAATTAAAAAATAAATTTGCAAATAATAAAACTAAAATTAAACATATTTAATTTCAACATAGCTGAAGCTATGAATGAATTAGGATCAAAACACTTAATGGAGATAAAGTAGAAATGTGACCTAAAAAAAGATGGATGAAACAACATATCAATGCACCATATAATTTGTTAAGGGATTGTTTTACATGTTCACAAAAGAATAGGGTTGTTATTGAAGGTCTCATTAGAGTTGGGTTTCATCGGAGTTGATCCCTTGAGATGAATGTTGACGTTGGTTGTCAAAGAATGTCTACTAGTGAAGTTGTTCATCTAAGATGGTCTTCATCGGAGTTTTGGTCAAAAGTACTAATTGCTAGTATCTAATGTTGGCATATAGTTAAAAGTGATTGCACAAAGGATGTTCAATAGAGTAACAAATTCTCATCGTTATCAAAATTTTCTTTTGTCATTTATTCTTTATTACACTTTAACTTTTTTGAGAAGATAAAAGAGTATATCTTTAAAAACCTCGAGACAATTTTATTTTGAGAACAATTAAAACATTCCATAAGACACGTTCATCTTCGAGTATTCAAACCTACGTCACATGTGTACATCTCGTTGAGCTTGGTTGTTCATTCTTTGCTATATATATGTATAACTATTTATTTATCATGTTTATGTCTTAGTTCATTCCTAAAACCACCCTTTTGCCCCTTTAATTACATATAAAAGGAAACTTTTTTTCTTCACAGAAGAAATGATTCTATTTTTGAGAAACATTCAAAGCAAATTCATATCCCTCCAATCTTATCCAACATCTAGGTTAAGTTAAGACTTCTAGATCCCAACCTTTAGCTTTTCAAAATCACTCCCACCGAACTAACTTAATAGTAAAAGTAACGTTAGTAAAAAATAATACGTACAAATGGACTAACCATAACCCATCTATCTTACTTAAAAGTTCAATTATTTAATGTTATTTTCCATGTCCATAGTCCACCCAATATCATTTAATGATTACTATTTTTGGTATAAACCAATAGGTAAGCACATTGAAAAATGTCCTTCTTCACGGAACTTTTTTGTAAACGAAAATTATGCAAAAGAGCTTTTTTTTTGTAAACGAAAAGAACAAAAATTATGCTAGTCTATAATAACCAAAGTGTAATCAATCAATTTTTATTCTTTATTATAATATCTTTGATTTGATTAAATTGCATGACATTGACAAAATCAATCGTATTAAGTTATCATTTTTAAATTCGCTACTTTAAAAATCAATCCTATTAAGTTATCATTTTTAAATTCGATACTTTAAAAATAGTGCTCCAATAGAAGAATCTAACTAATATGCAGTGATTAAAGATTTTAATCGATTCTCATCTATTTTATCTTGTCAATCTCTCGTCTTTATTTGATGGGATCAACACATCTTAGTGCAGGTTGAAGTTGAATTAAGAGACAAGACTTTTGACTTTCTCGACTTACTCTGTTCTGAAATTTTTGAAAAGTTTAAAAATTTTAAGTCACAAAAATTGATTTCAAATAAGTAAAAATACGTTTCCAGTTAATCTTACAAATCTCAATTCCAGAATATTAAGGCAATTCCATACAAATGAAACTCAACAAAGGTAAGGTAATTAGTCATTCTTATCCCCACCTTTTAATTTTATTCAGAAACGGATAATATTGGACAGAAACGAACCACGTTCGGTTCGATTGGGCAAACAACCAGATAAGAGTTAAAATGATAACAACACAAATGTCCCACCACAAACTTTGATAGGCCATTCCTTCAAAGCCTTTTCATATCATTAAAAGACCCAAAAGGCTCTGTTCTTGACCATATGCACAACGACACCACCACCACTTGAAAAAAAGGGTGCACACATTAATGAATTAATACCTATTTTCAACTTCCCCTCTTTTCCCACCATATATACAAGCCAAACCAAATCATCACAACCGTTGGTTGTTGATGTTGATAGATTAAAGACCAATTCTATGAACAAATCATAACTGACTTTAATTTCTTGTTTCTGGGTTTTATATTTCGGGATTAAATTGAGATGAATAATCACCCATCCACGCTCCTTCATATCCCATCCATTCTTCATACGAGTCCCAATCTGGTTCCCTATTTCTTCTCTTCGTTTCATCAGTCCCTTCATAATATTTTGTTTCATATGTCTCTATTGGTGTTGCTATACCTCTTAAGTTATTCATCACAATCTGTTTCACCAAATCAAAAATCACCTCGTTAGAAAAATTCAAACTATCTTCATAACTCAGATCTGTTGCAAGAATCAATGCACATATTTGCAATTTACACAAAAAAAGGCTTAAACAAATTTGGGTGAATCTGGGACCCAATAAAAGCAAAAGACAAAGTGCAAGTTTGTGGATGTATATAATTTAACCTAACATGATATACGACAAATAGGTATAGGAAAATCAATGATAGAATGACCGAAAACACTATGAAACCGACATGAACCAAACCAAACACTCAATTTCACACGCTACATATAGTGAAATTCAAACTATTTTCTCTAAAATGTCTATATATTTAATTAGTAATTATGTGCGGAAAGAAAAGAAAAGAAAAGAAAATCAGTTATTGCAATAGCTGCACAATTATTATTATTTTAAGAGAGAGAAAAAAAACAATTAATCATTTCAATAATTGATTCGTAAATAATTTAAAAAGAAAAAGAAGGTATGATCACGTACAACGTAAGCTTCGTTGATTTGTTGAAACTGAACGCCACAATTTCTCCCTTTACAAACATCAGGATGATACTGAAAAAAAAAAGTATCAAAGAAATCGTAAGAATCAGAGGATGGAACAAATCCTGTAATATAAAGAAATTGAAA
>JACWES010000374.1:0-10886 GCA_025688845.1 Cucumis hystrix
ACCGTAAAAAAAGAATGGCGGTCACTCATTTTTTATTTTTTTTAAAATTAACCCATCTTGACGAAGTCGACCCCTCTGCGTCGTCTTGGGCATGTGGCTACAATATTCTAAGTTATTATATTTGGGTTAAAGTTTTGGTGTAGATTATTTTATATTTTGAGTTATAATAATATACTTGTGGTTTATAATTTTATGATAAATATTTTCCAAATCCTTGGACAAAATTCAAAATCTTTTTATCATAAATCCAAATATTTGGTATTTGAAGTGTGATATCAAGTGCCCAAGTGTGTATAAAGTGTATATCACGTGTGAATCTAGTGTGTAACAAGTATAAATACAAAATGCCTAAAGGACAGAACCAACATGTAATTTAAAAAGTGGATAATAATACAAATATAACCAATTAGATTCAAAGTATGACATAATATAACAAATATTCTGAAAAATTGTAAAATATAGCAAAATTATCAAGTTTATAGATGATAGAAGTCTATCAAATAAATCATATTCACTAATAGACTTTAAGAGTTTCTATCACGATAGAGTCTATGAAGTTTGTTATATTATTTACAACATTTTTATTACACTTTATTGCGTACTATAATTTTTCCAAAAATTATTTATATTAGAGTAAAAACCTTTTCTTTTTAGAAACCAATTAGCAAATAATTATGTGATATATTGTTTGTTTGAGTGAATTAATGGGTTTAAGATACATTGAGACTTTTGGTTGGACTGTGATGCCATTTTAGCTGGACGGCGTCGTTTGGAATTTACATTTGCAATCATAAAGTGATTATATATTGATGAACCTTTAACTACTTGCATTGTAATTTTAAATTTTGGTAGAATCAAAACTGCTATTATAATAATGCAAATCAATAATTGCACCGTGGGGTCCAATTATTAATTCCATTATTGTCTACACAGTGTACACAACAATAATTACCATTAAAACTATTCAGAGAATGACCGACAGGACAGGACCCCTGCTTGGCGTTTTCTGAAAAGTCTTTGCTTGTAATAATTAAAAATAAAAGATAATGGTGGGACAGGACCCCCACTTTTTCTTATCGAAAAACAGTAAAGCAATAAACACAAATATACAAAACAGCGGAAATTAAATGAAAGCGGTTAAAGTAGTTTGGATATGTCTGCTACCTTGGATTCTTCCTTTAGATCATTTGTTGAGAAGAGAATGACGTCACCCCGGCTGTCTTCTGATCTGGCTGGGACTGTTGATTCCCCATATATCAATCGTATAGGCATCCTTCATGTTCTTTTGGACTAATTGGCCTAGCTGTTAAGTGGACTTACCTCGGCTACCCCGCCATTGCTGCCACCCCATAGGCACCCGCCCTTGGAACACGAATTCAGCCTAATGAGATATTTGGAATCCTCTCAGGCTCTGAGTCAGTCCTTTAAGCTACTCTCGCGCCAAGCAGGGTGGTGAATCCTCATCGGAAGTATGCCATCTCCGTCATGGATCTTCTCTTTCAAATGCTCTTCATTGGAAATCCAGAAATTTTAGCAGACTACTAAAGCAACGATAAGATCGGAATACAATGATCTTATCAAAATAAATGCAAGAAAATTAAACAAATTAATTTACATAAAATTTACAATAATTAAAAACTAAAAACTAAAAACACTTGAATTAACTAAATTAAACACTTGAAAAATTTGGACTAATATGGTTGGGTGTCCAAATTTGGGTCGTTGATGTCGTAACCTTCGTAGGGATCGAAGGTATCGATCTGATCATTGACCGAAGATTGAGAGGCTGTTTCATCTTCGTTGTCTTCTGTGCCCAGAAGATGCTCAGCTACTGTATTGACTACGGAGTTGAAATCGGCTTGAGTTCCGGCTCCGGCAAGGGAAGACATGATGGTGTTCTTGGTAAGGAGGAAGCTTTCATCTTCTTGCCGCGTCATGTCTTGGAGATGAACATTGGCCTTGAACCAATCCTTCATCTTGTTGACGTCGAGATGGGAGAAATCGAACTTTTCCCACCATTTGATTCTTAGCGATTTGCTAAGAACTTTGAAGTTCCCTGAGGGTCCTAGCTGGAAATTCCAGCAAAAGATCCAGGGTATTTGGAAATACAAAGGGAATCTAAACGTCTTGAAAAGAGGTGACGAATAGATACTTTGTTGGAACAGATGGTATGAACGTTGAACTTCAACGGGGAAGATTTCCTCGGAGAGTCCAAAATACATCCACCAGTTTTGAAACCAGTTTGGGAAGTGCATTTTGTAAGCTTGCTTACAAAAAGTCACGAACCAAGAATGGTTGAAGGGTTGAAGCCAAAATACAAAATACCATGCCTTGGTATAGTCACGGTAGTTGTAAGAAGGAGGGTTGAAAGGTCGGGAGAACTTTCTTCCGATGAACATCCCCTGTTTCCAAGAGGATGGTTGAAAGGTCGGGAGTCTTTCTCAGACGAAGACGGTATCAATGCCCTCATCGATGAAGGATCTTCGAGCGAAGATGCCTTCTATTCTCAAAGCGACTCAAGCGATGAATACGGAGCGATTCCCTGCACAGGAAGATGTGCTGGCAAGTGTTCCGGTCATATCAATGTCATCACAAAAGATCAAGAACGTCTTTTTGATCTTATTGATGAATTACCTGAAGCGTCTTCCAAACAGACCTGCCTTTCCAAGCTAAGACAGAGTCTTGAGGAACAGAACCCTCAGAAGACAATTCAAAGTCCAATCATCTATTCATTCCAAGATATCCTGAATAGAATCAAAGGCGAGACGAAGAAGCCCATCCAAATTGAAGACCTTAACCATGAAGTAAAGGTTATCAAATTGGAAGTTGCGGACAACCGGCAACGTCTCAACCTTCTCGAAGAAGCCTTCCAGGCATTCCGAGAAGCCTCAAATCCAAGGGAAGTTCTAGGAGCCTCCTCCTCAAACCAAGCACTGATGATTGAAGAACCAGCTGAAGCAGGTGTCATCAACTACATAAGTAAGTCTCAATCTCAAAAGTGGATAACGAAGATAGTCTTCAAGGTAAAAGACTTTCTTCTCGAAGCTGTCGCTCTCGTGGACTCAGGAGCAGATCAAAATGTCATTCAAGAAGGCCTTGTTCCCTCAAGGTATTTTGAAAAGACAAAGGAGAGCCTGAGTGGTGCCAACGGAGGACCGCTCAATATCCAGTTCAAGCTCTCAAAGGTACACATTTGCAAGGGCAATGTGTGTCTCATCAATACGTTCATTTTGGTGAAGAACCTTAATGAAGGGATCATCTTAGGAACGCCGTTCTTGACCCAGATATACCCTTTCCATGTCTCTGACAAGGGTATAGTTTCAAGGAAGTTCGCCCAGGACATTACTTTCGAATTTATCAATCCGATAATTCCTAAGTACATCAACAACGTTGAAGAACAAGTCCAACAGTTCATCAACCGCATCGCCAGAAAGGAAAAACAGATAGAGTTCCTTCAAGACGAGGTCAAATCCAGCAAGGTGGCTTCTCAGATCAGCAAGCCATCTGTTCAACTCAAAATCCGAAGCTTCCAACAGAAGCTTGAAAGGGATGTTTGTTCAAGCCTTCCAAATGCGTTTTGAAACAGGAAGAAGCATATATTGGCCCTACCATATGTTGACGACTTCAAAGAAGCCCAAATCCCTACCAAGGCCAGGCCCATTCAGATGAATAGGGATTTAGTCAAAGTCTGCTCCGAAGAAATAGCAGACCTCCTCAACAAAGGCCTCATCAGCCCATCCAAAAGCCCGTGGTCTTGCGCGGCCTTTTACATCAACAAACAGGCCGAACAAGAACGTGGAGTTCCAAGGCTTGTCATCAACTACAAGCCTCTCAACAAGGCCCTCAAGTGGATTAGGTACCCAATTCCTAATCGCCAAGACTTGCTGAAGCGGATTACTTTAGCAAAGGTCTTCTCAAAGTTCGATATGAAATCTGGATTTTGGCAAATTCAGATTCATCCTTCCGACCGTTACAAGACGGCCTTCAATGTTCCATTTGGTCAGTACGAATGGAATGTCATACCCTTCGGACTGAAGAATGCACCGTCCGAATTTCAAAGGATCATGAACGAGATCTTCAACCAATATCAAGAGTTCACGATCGTATACATTGACGATGTCTTGGTATTCTCCAACTCAGTTGACCAACCTCCGCTCAATCTGTCTGCCACTCTACGACAAACTGAAGAAATCTCCAAAGCCATGGACGGACGAGCACACTCGGGCGGTCCAATCAATCAAATCATTGGCCAAAAGCATTCCATGCTTATCCCTATTAGATGAACAGGCCAATCTCATTATTGACACTAATGCCTCCGATATCGGTTACGGCGGCATTCTCAAGCAGGAACTTAACGGAAACACCTCTGTTGTCCGTTACCATTCCGGAGTCTGGAATAGTGCACAGAAGAACTATTCCACCGTCAAGAAGGAAGTACTAGCAATAGTACTTTGTGTCCAAAAGTTCCAAGGCGACCTTATCAACAAGGACTTCGTCATTAGGACTGTTTCGCAAGCGTCCAAATTCATCTTCGAAAAGGACGTAAAGAATCTTATCTCCAAGTAGATCTTTGCCAGGTGGCAAGCGATCTTGTCCTGCTTCGACTTCAAAATTGTGCCTATAAAAGGCAGTGAGAATTCATTAGCTGATTATCTCTCAAGAGAACATCTCTTGACGAAAGCCCCTTCAGCCCTGAATCCTCACCTCCAATCTCCCAATGCAACCTCCTCTTGGCCGGCAACTGCCACCGCCGCGACCACCGCAGCAGCAGCAACAGAATAGTCCTCAAGGCTATTCTCTTCAATCAGTAGCTTCCTCCTCAGGAACTACTCCTCCTTCTAAGGGAAGCCAACCCTTAGGTCAATCTTCTGCACCAGCTCCGATGAGTGCAGACAATTACGCCATGGACTTGCAGTTCGAGCAAGTATCCAGGTGACGTCAGGGTTCCTCTCCAAGGACTTTGACTATTCAAACAGACCCTTCTGGTCTTCCTCTTATTCCATCAACCACGTTGTTACGCCCTACTGGTGTTTCAACTCCAAACAAGCGAGTTGCTTCTCCAGCCGCTTCTTCCTCAAGATCTCCAATTCCGAGGAATCCTTCCTCGTTCTCTCAAATCGTCAGGCCTAGGGTATTCCAACCTAGACCTCCAATTCAAGGTTATTTCACCAAAACAACCATGGTGGATTTAACCATTGAAACAGAATTCGATGGACCTTCTGTCCAAGAAGTCTGTAATCAAATATTTCCTCATGGCTTCCACTTTCTGCCAGAGGATCTGTCCAAATCCAGGACTTTCTATGAGTATATTTTAGTAGACTCTAAATCTGCTGAGATTACTCATGTTCCAGACCGAAATGATCCCTCAAGGATCATTTACTCGAAACTGAGAATCTTCCGAGTTCTCACGCCATCCTCTTGGAAACAGGGGATGTTTGTCTGAAGAAAATTCTCCCGTCCTTTCAAACCTCCTTCTTACAACTACCGTGACTATACCAAGGCATGGTATTTTGTATTTTGGCTTCAACCCTTCAACCATTCTTGGTTCGTGACTTTTTGTAAGCAAGCTTACAAAATGCACTTCCCAAACTGGTTTCAAAACTGGTGGATGTATTTTGGACTATCCTAGGAAATCTTCCCCGTTGAAGTTCAACGTTCATACCATCTGTTCCAACAAAGTATCTATTCGTCACCTCTTTCCAAGACGTTTAGATTCGCTTTGTATTTCCAAATACCCTGGATCTTTTGCTGGAATTTCCAGCTAGGACCCTCAGGGAACTTCATAGTTCTTAGCAAATCGCTAAGAATCAAATGGTGGGAAAAGTTCGATTTCTCCCATCTCGACGTCAACAAGATAAAGGATTGGTTCAAGGCCAATGTTCATCTCCAAGACATGACGCGGCAAGAAGATGAAAGCTTCCTCCTTGCTAAGAACACCATCATGTCTTCCCTTGCTGGAGCCAGAACTCAAGCCGATTTCAACTCCGTAGTCAATTCAGTAGCTGAGCATCTTCTGGGCACAGAAGACAACGAAGATGAAACAGCCTCTCAATCTTCGGTCAATGATCAGATCGATACCTTCGATCCCTACGAAGGTTACGACATCAACGACCCAAATTTGGACACCCAACCATATTAGTCCAAATTTTTCAAGTGTTTAATTTAGTTAATTCAAGTGTTTTTAGTTTTTAGTTTTTAATTATTGTAAATTTTATGTAAATTAATTTGTTTAATTTTCTTGCATTTATTTTGATAAGATCATTGTATTCCGATCTTATCGTTGCTTTAGTAGTCTGCTAAATTTCTGGATTCCAATGAAGAGCATTTGAAAGAGAAGATCCCATGACGGAGATGGCATACTTCCGATGAGGATTCACCACCCTCTGGCGGCGAGAGTAGCTTAAAGGACTGACTCAGAGCCTGAGAGGATTCCAAATATCTCATTAGGCTGAATTCGTGTTCCAAGGGCGGGTGCCTATGGGGTGGCAGCAATGGCGGGGTAGCCGAGGTAAGTCCACTTAACAGCTAGGCCAATTAGTCCAAAAGAACATGAAGGATGCCTATACGATTGATATATGGGGAATCAACAGTCCCAGCCAGATCAGAAGACAGCCGGGTGACGTCATTCTCTTCTCCAACAAATGATCTAAAGGAAGAATCCAAGGTAGCAGACATATCCAAACTACTTTACCGCTTTCATTTAATTTCCGCTGTTTTGTATATTTGTGTTTATTGCTTTACTGTTTTCGATAAGAAAAAGTGGGGGTCCTGTCCCACCAATCTTATCTTTTAATTATTACAAGCAAAGACTTTTCAGAAAACGCCAAGCAGGGGTCCTGTCCTGTCGGCCATTCTCTGTTTTGACAACTGTTCTTGATGCAGTTAAGATGTGGAATCTTTCCTGTTCCGACAGTTGATTGTGCCACCAGCTCCTTAGGTTTCCAGTGAAACCTGAGATCAGAATCTGGGCAGTTTCAAGAGTTGTTTTCCTGGCACTGTAGGCTGAGGCCGCTAGCAACATCTCTTGAAAGGTATTCATCATTTGAGCTTCAGAATATCCGTCGATATTCCAAGTGACTAGAGACATACCATCGTAGGTATGTTTCTCATGATGAAGGTCATCCCATCCTAGATCTGGTGGTGACGGTTGAGGGTATTGGTTCTTCATGTCCACCCTTTGAGCAACTGGAAGAACCTTTGAACTAGAAGCCTGAGAGGAATCCTTCGTGATTACATTGATTCCTTTCTGATTCTCAACTTTGCTTGTTGAGGTCTTTGCTTCTTTGTTGATGGCGAGAGCTGCAAGGCGCTTGTCGATTTCGGCCAAGAAGTCTGACTCGTCGTTCTTGAGCTTACCGATGTTGAAGCTGTTAGGCTAGAATATCGGTCGAGTGGGATCAGCTTGAGGAATCTCTGGGTTCTTGATCTTAATCTGAGGAACCGAATTCTCTATTCTTTCTACGGCCTTGGACACTGTAGAAAGCACCTTGTTGGTGTAGTTGAGCTGATGTTGGATGTTCTTGATCTCACGAACTCCAACTTTTTGCACCTTGTCTTCGTCAATGGTCTTGTAGGGGGACGAGACCATCTTGATGGCAGGGACAACTGGATGAGAGAAGTAGGCTTCTTCTTCAGGAGGATAGTTCGAAGCTACTTCTTTTCCCTTGACGGTCACATAGACTTCGTGACCTTTGATGACGGCAATGAAGCCCTTTGATTCGAACTGCTTGACGAGCGCTTCGTTCCTGATTCGCTCGTTGTGCTTCATCTTTTCGATGAAGGTTGGCATCCCCAGAATAGGTTTCCTTCCCTTTTCTGGAGCAGCAAGCCACATGTCGATGTACTTGCTGTAATGCTCTTGAAAGCGAGCAACGTCGTCTGGATGTGCTTCGATGACGTTGATCTGATTGTAGACCGGCTCGGTTCTCCTTTCCATATCAGACTGGGTAGGAGAAAGAGATCCTTCTTCTTTTCCGTAGCTAAAATCGGGGATTGTCTGGGAGAAATCTACCGATGCTCTGATTGACTCTGATCTTCTCGGACGATCAGGGAGAGAGGCTTCTGACCTTGCAACCGATGAAGTGCTGGGTCGGGTGCTCATGATTTCACTGATCCTTGGGTATGAAGGTTCAGTGCTAAATTGAACTTCGACGTTTCTATCAGGAAACTCGGTGATTGACGCCTCGGTGCTGCATCTGCTGACTGGGGCTGATTCTCCTTGAAGCTTCCAGATGGGATCTTTGGTCAGATCTGCCCACTGGAGGGTCTTGGGAATGGTTATGGAAGATTTTTCGAGATTAACTTCCATAAGCATGGCGTAGCCTTTGGGAGAGATTCCTAAGGCTTTAGGAGAAAGGTTGGTATGCATCAGCTTGAAGTAGATGCGGTATGAGACGGCGAAAGGAAGTGAACCATCTTTTAGTTCAAGTCCTTGCGAGTGAACATCAAGGCTTAGGGCGTCCATGATGTTCCGATCTTGAAGGGAGATAGTAAGACCAGGCTTGCAGTTGAAGTAGACTGGTCCTTGCTCCAGGTTTGACTGAACAATCCCTAGGAGAGAGGGAGTGAACCGGAGATGCCTCTTGTCTCTTAGAGCAAGGTAGACTGGCACGTCTAGGCCTTCTCTAAAGAGGGGTTTCAAGGCAACTTGAACGCATCCGATGTGGAGGTACTTGAACTTGTTTTTGACTTTGAAGAGGGTTTCTTCAGGGAGGAGCTTGATTGCGGTGAATTCGTCTTTCATCGCAACGTTCTCTTCAGTGACGACTATGACGTCTTGTTGAGAGAAATTGAAGGTATTAATCTTGTATACCTGGCTTGGATCGATCTTCGGGATAGACCAATTTTTGAGTCGGTTTTCAACCTGAGCTAGATGAGCTTCGGCTGAATTATGAGAAGATAACGCTCTGGATAGATCATCGTTTGATCTAGAGGTATTTGAAGAAGAAGAAGAGGAAGAGTGAGCGGTGGTGTCAATGATCGCGGGAGAGTGAGAAGAGAGTTTAGAAAGAAGTTTGTGTATCATAGAAGGAGAGAGAGGGAATCCATCAGTTTCCAGATGATGAACTTCGATCCTTTAAGGCAATAGTTTCTACTTATGAAAACAGTTTCTTAACTAAATCATATTAAGTTTTTGGATCAATCAACCCTCTAAACCTTGAATATTCGCATGGTTCTAGTATGAATATTAGAAGATTTGTTCAGATCTTGAAGGTTCACCACACCTTTATCAAGAACAGACGAACACAACCTTATAATATTTATATTTCAAACCACTGAATAAACTAAGACGAGGAGAGACACCCAAACTTAATATTCATTAGAGAAGAAATGAATTCATAAGAAGAACTTCTTACCAGAAAAGAACTTAGAACATCATCCTTCCACCCCCGGATTCAGAAGGGAGACTACTCCATAGAGAGAGAAAGAAGAGAGAGAAAGAAGAGAGAGAAGTAAAGTGAGCAACTATGGCTCTGATACCATTGAGGGTCGGATGCACTGCTATTTATAATGCAAATTAATAATTGGACCCAAGTGTGTATAAAGTGTATATCACGTGTGAATCAAGTGTGTAACAAGTATAAATAAAACAAAAGCTAAAGGACAAGAACCAACATGTAATTAAAAAGTGGGATAATTACAAATATAACAATTAGATTCAAAGTATTGACATATATAACAATATTCTGAAAAATTGTAAATATAGCAAAATTTATCAAAGTTTATAGATGATAGAAGTCTATCAAATAAATCATATTGCACTAATAGACTTTAAGAGTTTCTATCACGATAGAGTCTATTAAGTTTGTTATATATTTACAACATTTTTATACACTTTATTGCGTACTATAATTTTCCAAAAATTATTTATAGTAGAGTAAAAACCTTTTCTTTTTAGAAACCAATTAGCAAATTATTGTAATATTGTTTGTTGAGTGAATTATGGGGTTAAGATACATTGAGACTTTTGGTTGGACTGTGATACCATTTTAGCTGGACGGCGTCGTTTGGAATTTACATTTGCAATCATAAAAAGTGATTATATATTGATGAACCTTTAACTACTTGCATTGTTTTAATTTTGGTAGAATCAAAACTGCTATTTATAATGCAAATCAATAATTGCACCGTGGGGTCCAATTATTAATTCCATTATTGTCTACACAGTGTAACCAACAATAATTACATTAAACTATTCAGAATGGCCGACAGGACAGGACCCCTGCTTGGCGTTTTCTGAAAAGTCTTTGCTTGTAATAATTAAAAGATAAGATTGGTGGGACAGGACCCCCACTTTTTCTTATCGAAAACAGTAAAGCAATAAACACAAATATACAAAACAGCGGAAATTAAATGAAAGCGGTAAAGTAGTTTGGATATGTCTGCTACCTTGGATTCTTCCTTTAGATCATTTGTTGGAGAAGAGAATGACGTCACCCGGCTGTCTTCTGATCTGGCTGGGACTGTTGATTCCCCATATATCAATCGTATAGGCATCCTTCATGTTCTTTTGGACTAATTGGCCTAGCTGTTAAGTGGACTTACCTCGGCTACCCCGCCATTGCTGCCACCCCATAGGCACCCGCCCTTGGAACACGAATTCAGCCTAATGAGATATTTGGAATCCTCTCAGGCTCTGAGTCAGTCCTTTAAGCTACTCTCGCCGCCAGAGGGTGGTGAATCCTCATCGGAAGTATGCCATCTCCGTCATGGGATCTTCTCTTTCAAATGCTCTTCATTGGAATCCAGAAATTTAGCAGACTACTAAAGCAACGATAAGATCGGAATACAATGATCTTATCAAAATAAATGCAAGAAAATTAAACAAATTAATTTACATAAAATTTACAATAATTAAAAACTAAAAACTAAAAACACTTGAATTA
>JACWES010000375.1:0-10878 GCA_025688845.1 Cucumis hystrix
AGTTTTCAGGCTACCATTGGCATGGCACCGTTTGAAGCTTTGTATGGGAAATGCTGCAGAACCCCTGTTTGCTGGAATGAGGTTGGTGAACAGCGATTGGTGGGTCCTGAGTTGGTTCAGTCTACGAATGAGGCTATTCAGAAGATTAGAGCACGTATGCAAACAGCGCAGAGTAGACAAAAAAGTTATGCTGATGTGAGACGGAAAGACCTCGAGTTTGATGTGGGAGATAAGGTGTTTTTGAAGGTA
This sequence comes from Cucumis hystrix, assembly GCA_025688845.1. Taxonomy (NCBI): domain Eukaryota; kingdom Viridiplantae; phylum Streptophyta; class Magnoliopsida; order Cucurbitales; family Cucurbitaceae; genus Cucumis; species Cucumis hystrix. The sequence goes on from JACWES010000375.1 coordinate 250, forward strand.
GCACCTATGAAGGGTTTTATGCGTTTTGAAAAGAAGGGGAAGTTGAGTCCTCGTTTTGTGGGACCGTTTGAGATTTTAGAGAGAATTGGTATGTTCATAATGTTTTCCATGTTTCGATGTTGAGGAAGTACGTGGCAGATCCATCTCACGTAGTGGACTATGAACCACTAGGGATTGATGAGAATTTGAGCTATGTGGAACAACCAGTTGAGATTCTGGCTAGAGAGGTGAAGATGCTTCGTAATAGAGAAGTTTGTTTAGTGAAGGTGTTGTGGCGCAATCACCGAGTTGAAGAGGCAACATGGGAACAAGAAGATGATATGAGGGCTGGTTACCCAGAGTTATTCCATTATTAGAACTTTCGAGGACGAAAGTTTCTTAAGGAGGGAAGAATGTAACGCCCCGAAAGTTTGAGGTAATCCTCTCAATCTACTCTTTTAAATTTTATTAAGACTAAGAAATTTTGGGGGTTTTAAATTTATCAAGTTTGGTGGAGAGAAGTTCTTTTTTTAAAAAAAAATAACAATTCTAATATAATAATAGTTATTTTTTTTTAATTATTATTATTATTATTATTATTATGATTATTATGATTATTATTATTATTATTAAATAAAAAGAAAAACAAAAAAAAAAATTTCTCCCCCCCCTCTCCTTCCCCCCCTTCAACCCCCCCCCCCCACATCTTTTTCTCTTTTTCTTCTTCTCCTTCTCCCAGCCCTAGCCGCCGCCGCCCCCTCAAGTCCGGCCGCCGCCCGTGTCTCCGTCCCTGAAGCCAAGTCGCACGCTGTAGTCTACTCAAGAAAACTGAAACGCCCCCCTCGGATCTGTTCTTCTCGCGCCGTCCGACGTCTGTTCGCGAAGCACCCCGCCGCACCCCCTCAGATCGGTCTCTCGCGCCGTTAGTCCGACGAAAACCTAGCCCGAGCCGCGTCGCCACACCACCCGTCGTCTTCCGTTAGCCGCACCGCTCGGATAGCTGCGTCGTTAGGCTCGCACAAGTCGTCTGTCAACCAATCCGGGCCGCCGCAACATCCGTCAACCGTTCCGCGCCGTCGTGACTCTTCGCCCAGCCGCGTCTCTCTCCGCCCAGCTGCATCTCTCACCTTCCAGCCAGCGTCACCCCATTTTCCAGCCGCGGATTGGAAGCCGACCCATGCCCAAATTGATTTCACAATGTCGCTTGCCCTAGTCTGGTGTGCCGCTGCCGCTACGTCGTTGTAAGTTCGTTGGGTAAGGATGAAATTGATGAATTTGGGGATCTACATTGAAATTTCGATTTGTTGATGTTGTTAAATTGGTTGCTTGGATGTTCGATCTTAGGTTGAGGGTAACGCTTGAAGTCGTTGGGTTCACAACGAACAATTGTTAATTGGAGCTTGTTTCGTGAATTTGAGTAAGTTGTGAAACATCACCATTGGGTTGATTTTAAATGAATGATACGTTAAAGAAAGGTATTGAGTGATTGTCTTAATGTTTAGGTTGTTGGCAAACGTGGGTTCAATCAAGGGGTTAGAGTAAAGCTAAGGTAAGGGACTTTCTACTGGACTCAATAACAAGAATTAAGGCGTATTGATTATATAAACTGAAATGTTATGTCTGGACTGAGTCAGGATGACGGTTATGCTGTGTGTTTGGGTGTGGACTGAAAGTTTAATGTATATTGTGCTTGACTGAATGAAATTTATATATGTATGTATGGATTGACGTGGACTTATTGTCTAGTGTATGTTGTGACTGCTGGGCTATTTATGTGGCTGACTGATGTAGTGATATGTTTCGACTGTCCTTGGGTGAAATTTGGTTAATATGGTTGTTTGAGGTTAAAGGGGGAGCTTATGTGATAAGGAAATTTGACTGTATTGAGAATGGTTTTTAAGATGTTTAGAATGGACTGAGGGGATAAATTATTAGTTTCTTAGTGGATAGTTACCCTGCGGGTGTCCTTCGGGATCATCCCCTTTATGTGCATCCTTCGGGAGCACTAGACTGATATGTGCATCATTCGAGAGCACTAGACTGATATGTGCATCCTACGGGATCACAAGACTGTGATTGTGCAGGGTACACCATAGGATGCTAATAATTTATTTTCCCCTAACGGGACCAGTAGTGGGTCTCTTACTGAGTATATTAATACTCACCCTTTTTATGTTTAACTTTTCAGGCAAAGGTAACACGAGGGGCAGACCGACGAGGGACAAGAAGGACTCGTGAATTACCATAGGGGACTGTCTTTAAACTGCTTCTGCTGACGGTTTGAAAATATTTTGATTTAACTAAGTCTACAAATAGTTAAATTTTTTTTGTAAACAACATTTGAAATTTTGTATTTTAGAAATAGAGCTCGATAAAAAAAGAAAAAATTTTCCTTCGTTTTCTTATGGTTTCAACTGAATCTTGCTATGTCTTTTGTCAACAAACGGTTTTGAGTAAACGTAATGACTTATACAAGATCGAAAAGTCTGGGTCGTCACATTATTTCAATTTAATTAAAATTATATTTTTGTTATTATCAATTAATCTATTAAATTAAATTAATTAAACCCACAGTAATTGTAATTATTTTTCTTAAATGTTAATCAATTTTAATAATTCTTAATATCAATTTATTTCAATTTAATTAAAATTCCGTTCTTTTTATTACCAATCAATTTTTATAAAATTTCTTAATTTTTCTTATTATCAATTTATTTTAAATAATTATTTTAATTATTTAATTCAATTTAATTAAAATTTAATTTTTTTATTATCAATCAATTAATTTAATTTAATTTAATAAATCATCATAATTGTAATTATTTTTCTAAAATTGTAACCAATTTATAAAATTTCTTAAATTGCAATTTACAAAATTCCTTAAATTGTAATCAATTTACAAAATTTATTATTTGTTCTTATTATTAATTTATTTTAATTATTCATTTCAATTTAATTAAGTTATTCCAATTTATTAAAAAAAACGACTGTAATTATAATTACATTCTATTATTAGGAATTTCATCAATGAATTGTAACATAAAATTTATTATTGAAATTATTAAATTGTAACATAAAATTATATCAACTAATAATATCTTCAATGTCATTTTGTCATCACCATTTGAAGTTATTGTTACCTTTCTAGTCAATTTTGTCCGAAAAATATCATTTATGTTACAGTTGATTTTAATCCACGAAAGGTATTGCACATTTTTTCTTTATTTTTTAGTTTTCAATTATTTTGTAAATTTAGGTAAAATTAATTTGAATCTAACATTTTTTAATTTTCTTTGTACTAGACAAAAACCACGATAATGAATTTGACGCCTTTTTAAAAATGTTGTTTTACAAAGGTAACGATGGTAAGAGAATTTGTTGTCCAGCAATACAAAAAATAGAAAATGAGAACCTCTACAATAAAAAAAATATATTTTTGTAAAAAATATATACATTTTACATTTTATATATATGTGTGTGTGATGTAAAATGCATATATACTTTAAAATTTTAAACTACTAAAATCATGAATAATTCCCAAGAAAAATTATGTATAATGTTTAAAAATTATTCAATTAGAACCAAATGTGTAAACAATTTATTTACCGTTTAGGTTTGTAATTCAAAAATTAAATATTTTATAACTTGCATATATTTTGTTTCTAGAATGAGCCAGTGGATGTAGAATATCAAATGCAACACACTTTAAGAGACATAAAAGTATTCCTAGAGTCCATGGACAAACAAATCACTATGTATGATTTGCCTACAATCAAACATATTCTAGAAGGTGGAAACAATTGTTATATAACATAAATAATTGATGAAAAATCAATTGTAATATCAGATGAAGATATTGAAGCTCCTTCAAAGTTGAATGAAGACCAAAAGATTGCATATGATATTATTGTTGACAAAATTGTGAGTAATAAAAGTGATGTATTTTTTATTGATGGGCCAGGAGGAACCGAGAAAACATTTTTGTATTGTGCTTTGTTTAGCTATTATAAGATCAAAAAATATGATTGCAATTGCAACAGCAACATCAAGCGTTGCTTCAATTATGCCAGGGGCCCAAACAACTCATTCTAAGTTTAATATACCATTAGAAACAAATGAGTCATCTGTATGCAATATTTCTAAGCAAAGTAATAAGGCATAATTGATTAAGCAAACAAAAGTAATAATTTGGGACGTGGCACCAATGGGAAAAAAGGCCACAATAGAAGCAGATGACAGGACTTTTAGAGATATAATGCATAATCCAGAACCATTTGGTGGAAAGGTTGTTGTGTTTAGAGGAGATTTTTGTCAAGTGTTACCTATTGTTCCACGAGCTACAAGACAACAAACTATTAATGAAAGTTTGGTAAAGTCATACCTTTGGAATAAAATGGAGAAAATCCAACTAACTAAAAATATGAGAGCTAAAAGTGATACCCATTTTGCATAATATATGTTGAAGATTGGAAAGGGAATTGAACTGTTAATAGAAGATGATTATATTTGCCTCTCCCTGCCAATATCACTGTTACAGGTGCAAATGAAGAAGATTCAATATTGCAATTATTGAATATTGTTTATCCTGATCTCAAAATGCATGCTACTTCAAAAGAATTCATGACTAGTAGAGCAATTCCATCGACAACAAATGAGTATGTTGACCAGATCAATGAAAGAATGATCGAGTTGTTTTCTGGAAAAATGGAAGAATTCATGAGTTTTGAGGAAGCAATTGAAGATACACATAATTATTATCAAGAAGAATTCCCCAACTCATTGTTGCCTAACAGTGTTCCTCCACACAAATTATTTCTAAATAAAGATTGCCCAGTTATACTATTGAGAAACTTAGACCCAGACAATGGTTTATGTAATGGAACTATAATGGTTTGTCGTGAGTTTCACAAAAATATAACTTATGTAGAAATTGCAACTTGACAAAATGTTCCTACAAACGACGAAGGGTATCCATTCAAGTTCAAGAGAAAACAGTTCCCAATAAAATTATGTTTTTCAATGACTATCAATAAGGCTCAAAGACAAACAATATCAAATGAAGGAGTTTATCTTCCTCAAGATGTCTTTTCTCATGATCAACTATACGTAGCCCTATCAAGAGGAATCTCTATATGACAACAACAAAAGTACTCGTGAAATCAAACGATCTCTGGACAAAAAACATTTTATATAAAGAAGTTTTGATTTGTAGCTTGAATACGTTAATTCGTTGTATTTATTGTTTTAATAATTATTATTGGGAGAATTACAAAAATCGACGAAGTAAGCAAAATATTTACACTCACAAAACCAAATATAGTTTGTTTGTTTGTTTTTTTTTTTTTTTTTTTACATTTTTTGGTTATTTGCATAAGGTATAAATAGTTTTTTTCTTTTTATTATTTTTAAAATATCGCATTATTATTTGTTTACTTAGAACAATTGTTGAAATACATATTTTCCCAATTACAGTTTATTAATATAATAACGATCTATTGTTATAAACTAAAACAAACAAAATAAACTAATAAATTAAATAATTTAAACAACATGTAATAAAAATAAAAATAAATCATAATTAAATTTTATAGAAATATATTAAATTCGTAGAAACATATCTCGAATACAATTATATTATTTAAATAACTATTAAACTAAATTATTAAAATAAAATTTAAAAATAGAATGTGCATTGCACGTGGTAATACGGTAGTCAATCAAAATTTAGAAATATGTATGTATGTATCTATATTAAAAGTGGCTTAGGAAAGAATCATTTTTTAACAATTCTACCTATTGCCAAATTTTAAATTTACAACATGATCATATATTCTAAGATAAACATTAGTTATTGTTTAAATTAAAAAAAAAAAAAACTAATATACATTCAATGGCATTTGTAAAAGAAATTTGTTAATTATATATTTGTTAATTATTTATTTAATATATAGAATAAAGTCAATAGTTATATCTTTTCAGATTCTTTATCTTTCATGCCTAACACTATGAGATAAAAATGGTTAGAATATGAAAGTTTAATCTATTTATGTCAATAATTTAATTTTTAATATTTATGAATTTATATTTAATAATGAGATCATCCAAAAAGACTTTGTAACCTTTTATCTTTTTTGACTATATACAAAGACTTATCTTCAACAATTTTCTTATGTACAAACATTTGAATCTCTGTACTTATTGGATTGATTTTTTTCTTTTTGCTCACTATATATGTTTTCCTTTTTTAGATTGAATGAGTTTGAAAGTCTCTTTATCTTCGAAAAAATTTAAGATAATGGTTGCAAATATTTAAATTTTGATAAATAGTGCTTATTACTCAAAAGTAACATATCTATTGTATATAGCATTTGCATTTTCTATAAACAGTGATATGCATTTGGTAAGCAAATCAATTTTCCATTTCTATGCTAAGTTGATTCATTTGTAGTATATAGGTCAATCCTTGAATTTTTTTCTAATAAAAAAACCATGTGTTAAATGAATTTTAGATTTATCATAGTTTATTTAATTTTTATTTAAATTATTGTTACTAATAGATATTGTGGTATTTAGAGTATTTTTAGGAGATATTATTATGAAATTATTCTTATAATGATTTGCATATTCTTTCTTTAAGTGTATTGTTCTTTGCTTATAATTAGATTTGTACCTCTAGTAAAATATCAGAACTATTATTGAAAACAACATGGTATCAGAGCTCTAGAGTTTTTTGTCTCATTGAATTCTAGCCGCTACATCCCTGTTTGATCTCTGCCTTCGTTGATCAGTCGTCAACAGAGGCAGAGTCATCCCCCATTAGGGTTTATCTGAATTTTTTCTCAACCAAATTTGTCGTCGTCGCTTCCTCTGTTCCAACCCAGAAACCCACAGCAAACAACCCTCTGTTTCGACTAACCCACTTATGTTCTAGAAACTCAGACCCATCTCCCGTCTGCTGTCAAACCCTTCTATACCAGATTCGACCTTCTTAGTTGTTGCACAAAGCTTCATGCACGAATCTGATCTAGCCGGCCTTCAAGACCTTCAGATCTGCCACAACCGCTCATCTCTGTTTGTGCTCTATTTAGATCCGCAGATGAGAGACGATGACTTGCTCTGATTTCGTTATGTTTCTGATTTGTTTCGGTCTGACTAGATCCACTCTGCACGATTTTATGCTTTGGTTTCGTGTTTCGTTTCTGCCCAGATCCGCTCTGTCTGATTTCGTGCTCCAATTTTCTTTTAGTTCTGCTTCGGTTTCGATTTGCTCAAGTTCTATTTTATCGAGTTCTGACAATTATGCCACATGTTGTTGATAAGACTCATCATCGTTCCTCCCCTACTGCCTAGTCGCATGCCCAACGACGTTAGATTTAGTGATGCCCAGCCTATTTGGCGTTGTTTCACCATAGCACTTCTCCCTTGTTCGTCTCAGATTCGTTGAGACCCTCGCTGCCATTTGTGTCGCATTTCTAGCTTTTGCTCATTGCCCAGGAGTTCTTGTTTCGTTCTTTGTAGGTTATGTTATAGATCTCTATACAAGGATCTATGTTTCTATCCTAAAAGTTCTTCGTTTCATTCTTCGTGAGTTTGTTTTAGCCTAGAAGTTCTTTGTGTTCTCCGTGGATTTCTGATTCTATTCTAGATCTACTGATTTGATTCTTTTCTTAGAAAACTTAAGTTCATTCTAGAACCTTGAGTTTGAGGGAGGGTGTTGCCGTATTTAGAGTATTTTCAGAAGATATTATTATGAAATTATTCTTATAATGATTTGCATATTATTACTTTAAGTGTATTGTTCTGATTTGCATATTCTTTCTTTAAGTGTATTGTTCTGGTTTGCCTATAATCATTAATTTTTTTTTAATAAAAAACCATGTCTTAAACAAATTTTAGATTTACCATAGTTTATTTAATTTTATTTAAACTATTATATGGTTATTAATACATTGTGATAAATTTACAGGTTTGACGATGAACATTCTAATTGAAGATTTGAAACATTTTCAAAATACTTGGAATTCCAAAGGAATTTAAAAGATATAAAACAAAAAATGAAGAAGTTTTAGAAGTGTTGAAAGTCATTGTAATTAAAACGGAAACCATACATTTCATATTTATTTATTGTTTATAGTTTAATAAATTAAGTTACTTAAAATGTTATCACAATACAACATTTTTTTCTTGCTTTTTTAGTCTATTAATAATCAATACATATATACAAAATTCAAACTTTGGTTTAAAAAACTTATAGAGTTTTGTCCATTTTGATGCTCATTATTGATTTCACAATATTGTAAGTTATACTTAAATTTGAGTTTGTATGATTTATTAATTTAATTTAACTTTTTATTTTTGTAGTTTTCAGTGCTCAATTTTACAATAACTATTAACAAAAGCAAAAGGACAAACAATGCTTCATGTTGAAATTTATCTTCCTATTAGACAATTATAGATTGCAACTGCACTTAGTAATCTCAATGAAAACAAAAAAACATTTGCTAAATTCAAAAGTTGAAAATTTAACCAAAAAAAGTTGCACATAAGGAGGTTGCTCATTTAATAAGTCTAAGTGAGTGTAACACCCCAAAATTTTCAAGATATTTCGTTATCATTTTATTAATTTTGGGTGTTATTTTGTGAGATGGTTTTAATTTTTGTGGAAAGTAAAGTATTTTGGAAAGATGTGGGGTTAATGGTTGAAAATTGGTAATACTATTGTTATCATTATTAATTATTAAGGAAAGATATGTTATAAGGGATATTAATGAGGAGAGAGGGAAAATTAAATAGGAATAGGAAAAGATGAAGGAAAGAGGAGTTATTTGGGGAAAATTAGATAATAATAATAATAATGGTATTAATGTTATTATTATTATTAGTATTTTACATATTAAATACACCCTCGGGATGCTTGCCATAGTTACAATTCATCTTCTTCCTCACAAAGAACCCTAGCCGTCACAAAGAAACCCTAGCCGCCGCGAACACCACCACGACGACGGCCGTCGGACGAAGTCGTTCGCCTCGCGTCTCAGTCGGCCAGCCGCATGCTTCCAGCCGCACGAGTTCCAGCCGCACGGGTCCACGCGTCCGTCCTCACCGAGCCGCACGCGTCCAGCCGCCAGCGTCCAGCCGCAAGCGTCCGTTTTCACCAAGCCGTACGGGCCGTCTTCGTCCGTACGTAAGCCGTAAAGCCTCAAGGTCCGAGCCGAGCCTCTTCATCAAGCCACTTGAGCTGTTTTCATTTGGTTCAAGCCATTCCTTGTTGTGGAGTCACTTTGGTGAGTTGGACTATTATCGATTGTGCTGGTACTCCCATTAATTGCCTATTCTATTCTGAATAAATAAAGTTATGGATTTAAGTGGATCTATGTTTTCTTGAAGGAACGAATATAGTTGGAGGAACTGAGACTGTGAATTGTTTCACTTAGGGTTGTGTTGGATTCAACCCTAATCTTCGGGATTGAGTATTGGGAGGAATTGACGGTCAACCAGTGAATTATTTTTAGCGGATCTTCCAGTAAGAGAATTTTTCCCTTTTTGCCTGAGATGCATATTATTGATGCATGATGTGATTATATGTATCTATGAGATTGTGTATGTTGAGCTGAATGTTGATTTTATGATGAGCATGTATAGCCTATGGTGTTCTGTTGGTCTGCTGGTTAGAGTCGTACCACGAGGGGTCCATTAAGGCCCTCCCATATATATGTTTGAGTATTACTGAGACGTGATTCGACGGGATCACTTACAGCCCGACTCTCCTTTAGGGTGACTCCTTCGGGATCACCGAGAGCCCAGTTCAGTCCCGGTGGGACTACTGGATAGCGTGCGTTCGGGAGCACCATAGAGCGTGGTACCTTATTGCAGGACTCTAGCAAGAGACTAACAACACCTAGGGAGACTAAGTACGGGTCTCTTACTGAGTATAATTTTATATACTCATTCTCTCAAATGTTTTAATTTTCAGGTAAAGATAATGGCAAGGGCAAGTTGGCGAATGACAAGAAGTGACCGTGGTTCGCCATAGGGAATAGTTCAGTTTTTCCGCATTTATGATTCAAGAATTATTCTTTTTAGAACTTTAGAACTTTAATTATTTTAAAATTATTTCTTTTATTTTTATGGGCCCAAATCAGTATTTTATTTTATTATTCTCATTACTTATTTATTTAAATATTTCTCAAAACTTATAAAAAATTAGTTTGCCTTTAAAAAAAAAAAAAAAACTACATTTTATTTAAATAGTAATGATCCCAACCTTCTAAGAAGGTTGGGGTGTTACAGTGAGATTATCTCAATCATTCACTATCTCATTTGAGATTGAAAGTTTATTATCTCTATGATCACTGTATTAAAATGTATTAGTTTAATAAACTAATATTTTTTTAATTATCGTATTATGTTCCATTAAAGTTGTTGTTTCTCAATTCAATATTATTTATATATATATAAACTTCTAAAAGAAAGTATAGATAATTTCAAAATAAAGAAAGGTCCTGACACGTGAAATATATGTATTCTAGTATTTAAAAATTTTGAGTTAGTAAAGGACCGCAAGTTCGGGAAATTTGGATAAATAATGTAGTTTTCAAAAATATTTATTTGAAATATTGTAGATATTAAAATATTTATATAAATATTGTA
>JACWES010000376.1:0-11672 GCA_025688845.1 Cucumis hystrix
TTGCTATTAAATTCTACCGTTATATTATTCCAAACCGATGTCAATTTTTCTTCTATTCTATTTTGGTGGATATGGATGGTACAATTATTTCAACATTTTTTGGCAAAAAGAGTTACAATTATTTTTTATTTTCCATTTGGCAGGCATTCATGACAACATGGATTGCAGCTTGCCGGAACACAGTCGGTCCGGCGAAGCTCTTGATCCCACAAGGCACATTTCTGGTGGGTCCGGTGACTTTCGCCGGTCCGTGCAAAAGCTTTCCGATCACCCTAGAAAATCAAGGAACTGTAAAGGCCACCACCGATATTAGTGCATATTCATCTCCAGAATGGTTCTCCATTGAAGATATTACTGGTTTCATCCTCACCGGCTCCGGCGTCTTTGACGGCCAAGGCCTCTCCGTTTGGCCCTACAACGACTGCAAGAAAAACAACTTATGCCAACTTCTTCCAATCGTAACTATATATTTTTGCCTTTCATTCTACAAGTGTTTTACACTCTAAACTTTTCCATTTGTGTCTAACACGTATCTAAAAAAAACCAGCTATAGACTAAACATATTTAAAAATGAAAAATTATTTTGAATTACAAAAAAAGGAATTTTTAAAAATTGTAGATTTTAGAAAATATTTACAACCTATAGCAAATTCTATCACTCATAGTCATTGATATGCATGCTACAATGATAGAAGACTATTAGAATAATCCAAAATTTTGCTATAGCTTGTAGATATTTTATTTTATTTTGCTATTTTAAAAAATGCCCCTTACAAAAACTATTAAAGTTATTTAGAAAATATATAGCAAAGTTCCATATGTCCCATCGATAAGAATCTCAAATTTTACTTTAAATAGTTTTTATTTATTATGCTATATTCGAAAATGTTTTTTCAACGATGGTGAGTAATTCTCAATTTTTTTTTTTTTTGCAGTCCATTAAATTCACGAGATTAAATCACACAATTGTTGATGGGCTCACTTCGATAAACAGCATGGGGTTTCACACGTCTGTATTCTACTGCTACAATTTCACTGCTACTAACATGAAAATTATCGCTCCACATAATAGTCCCAACACCGATGGAATGCACCTTAGCACCTCAAAAGTGGTCACCATTGCCAATAGTGTCATTGGCACCGGTGATGATTGTGTCTCCATTGGCCACAGTACTGAGAATATTACCGTCACCAACGTCACTTGCGGCCCTGGACATGGCCTTAGGTAAATAGTGCACTTTTTAAAAAAGAAATTAAAGATTAAATAGACACAAAGGAAAACATCTGAAAGTTTTCCATTATTCATCTTTTTCAGTGTGGGCAGCTTGGGCAAGTACTCGAAAGAAAAGGGTGTCTACGACGTTCTAGTAAAAAACTGCACCATTTTCAATGCCACCAATGGTGCCAGAATCAAGACTTGGGCTAGCCCTATCTCGGGGTTAGCCTCGAGAATTATCTTTGAAGACATTGTAATGTACAACGTAAAAAATCCTATAATTATCGATCAAACCTACGGCACTAAGAAGAGGAAGGTAAATAATAACAATAAAAGCTAACCGTGTTATTAGTTTAATCCAGTCGAGATGTCAAGAGCATAAAATGAGAGAGTTAAGAAAATGTCAATCTAAAATTGAGATGTTCAAATGCACTATCTAATGTTTCTTCTTCTTGTATATCTTATTAGAAGAAACGGATGATCTTAATCTTTAGAGTTTAATAGTGATTTAACGATAACGTGTTACTAAACTTACATGTGCATGCAGGAATCAAATTGGAAGGTTAGCAACGTACACTTCAAGAACATTCGGGGAACATCGACAACGAATGTGGCGGTGTTGTTGGAGTGCAGCAAGTTGTTTCCATGCGAGGGGGTGGAGTTGAGGGACATTAACTTGAGTTATGGAGGCACCAACTTGAGAAATACGACCATTGTTTCTTCATGTTCAAATGCAAAGATTGCTACTTTTGGGGTTCAAAACCCACCACCTTGTGTTGTATAACATTGGGTATACAGATTTTTTCATTATTGGGGATTTATTCATTGGGAATTTATGAATTGGGGATTGTATATAAATATTCAACACATTGTATTCTCTGATTTGAATCATGAATTCAATGTGAAAATTATTGGGGTTTTTTTTTTTTTTTATCTTGGCCATCCCAAATTAGTTAGGATAATCCAAAATTTCTAATCCTTAAACATAAATAACTCTTTATTCGTCCATCAAATAAATTTAAATCAACTGCCAACTTCTTACATTATCTTAATTTTGGTTCAAAAAAACGTAAAATTCAATACTGTGAGACAAAGAAATTTTTGGGAAACTATTTACAAAATATAGCATTAAATAAAATTTTAAAAAAAATGTCAAAAATAGAAATTTTGACAAAATGTTTATAACATATGATAAAATTTCATACATACGCTTCTATCAGTGACATTGATAGATAGTGATAGAAGTCTATCAGTTTCTACCATTGATAGAATCCAAGATTTTGTTATAGCTTGTAAATATATATTTTAATTTATTTTACTATTTTTTACAAATGTCCCTTAACAAATGTTAAATTCACTAGAGAGAATTATGATATAATTTTCTATATTTTTAAATAATTTCAATTATTTGATATATTTGAAAATGCTCCTAAATTAAATTCTTCCAAATGTTTAACAACACCTTCATATATGGCAAAATAAACAAAATATTCAGATCATTGATAAAATCTAAATTTTTGCAATTTGTAGATGTGTTATCAACTTTTCCATTTTTGTAAAAATTCCCCAATATTTAATAATTTAAATCTACATAAAATTCATTATTTTCTCATTTGTTTTAAATTATCGGCGAAATCCAAAAATTAGACAGAAATTAAACCCATCAGTTTATGATAATTAATTAATCCCATTTTATCTGAAACTCGTGATATGTTAGTCAAGCATTTCATATTACATCTATTTTTTAAAAAAATATATATATATATGATATAGGTCAGTAGGTGCACTAGGACATCTCCACTAGGTGAACACCTCCGTAGCACCATCGTCATTCTCGCTTCATTAATAGATAGAAATATAGTACACAGGAAGCCAGGAATACAAAAACGAGGGCTAGAAGGGAAGCCCGATAGAAACCCAAAGTCAGTACAATTATTACACGAAAAACATTGATATCGTGAGCTATAGAGCTGGCAGTGTCGTTTGAAAATAAATGAGATCTACTTATTCAAAGTCGCGTAAGAGCTTTATTATCTTCCCAAACCTTCGTGAACGATTTTTTCTGACCCTTAAAAGTTCTGCTATTTCTTTCAATTCAAATATACCAAAGAGTGGCAGCCACTATCATGTTGAAGATGATAGCTTTTTTTCTATCTTTTCTAAGAGAAAGATATTTTTGCATAAGCTTCCAAATTCTCCCAAAGTCTTCGAACAAAGGTGCAAGAGATTAACATATGGTTTATGTCTTCTTCAACTTATTTACATAAGACACACCAGCTCGGTTTCAAAAACCAATTTAGGAGCCTTTTTTGGAAATGGTTCAGCAGTGTTTATATATTTATGGAGAAGGGTCCACGTAAAAAAAATTGCATTTTTTGGGATGTTTGTTTTCCCTAGCTTGATAAAGACAGTCAGAACATTGTTCAGGCCCTCTTTGGTAATAAATTTGAATAGCTTTCTTTACAGAGGCTAATAAAGAATTGTCCATTTGAGTTCAGTTTCCAAATTGGAGTATCAAGGTCGCAACAATGCACCGGGTGCAACAAGGGACGCTTTCATCTCATTCCATTGTTGAATTTTCAAATCTCTCAAATTTCTTCTAGGATGTAAATTAATCCTAGTCCGTAGTAGAATTATTCCACATTTGTTTGATTTTTTTAAAAAAAAATACAGATAGGTCAATAGCTGGTGCACTAGGACATCTTACTAGGTAGACACCTCCGTAGCACCATAATCATTCTCTTTTCATTAAAATATAACAAAAAGTATAAGAAGCAAACAAGAACAACAAAAAGGGCTAGAGATAAGCCCAAAACAACTCAAATGAGAACATTACACAAAAGCATTGATATTTAAAGCAATAGAGTTAAAGCATAATTTGCAAACCGAGAGGATCTACTAATCCACACACCGATGAGAGCTTTGATGTCTTCCCACACCTCGATGGGAGATTTTTCTTTGTCATTGAAAGTTATAATATTCTTCTTGCTATTCTGTCCAATACCACAAGCATACTTATAGAAGGCAGCAGTATTCGATCTGGTGATTGAAATTTAAGTTGAGCAGCAGGCATAATTTCTTCCATAAAGATTTAGCAAAAGAACCAGAGATAAAAAGATGGTTGATGTCTTCTTCTGCACCTCTACATAAGACGCATCAGTTTGGTTTTAGATTCCAACTTTGAAGTCTTTTTTGTAAATTATCAATGGTATTGATACATTCATGTAGAAGGGATCAAATGAAAAATTTACACTTTTTTGGCATGATTCCAAAACAACATCGAATCAACCTCCAAGGATCATGTCTTTACTTGGTTACAGAAGGAATCTTAGAAGGTTCATTTTAGTTACTCTTTCTCAAGCCGACAGGGGAGAGAGAGCTAAAGTTAAAAAATCTGTCAACAAAGGAAGAAAATAGGCTTTTAATTTATATAACCTTGATGCCATAAACCTAATTGACTTAAACGTAACGTTATCGAGTAAAAGACTCAAATATTAAATAACTAATTTTATGAAAGAACAACAATTTTACAGACATTGGTAACACTCTGATCAACCATTTTACAGACATTTACTCCATAGAAACACAATGTCATGAAATTATTGACAATCTTGATTGGAGTCCTATTACTAATGAACAACAAGCTTTCCTCATCAAGCCTTTCACGGAAATGGAAATTAAAGATGTTCACTTTTCCTTTGATGACAATAAAGCTCCAGGACCAGATGGTTACATCATGGAATTTTATAAAAAGTTTTGGAACACTCTCAAGATCAAGATTATGGAGGTATTCCAAGATTTTTTTGAAAATGAGGTGATAAACAAAGTGGTTAATGAAACCTACATAGCTTTTATTGCAAAAAAAGATAAATGCAAGGAAGCTTCTGACTTCAAACCCATCAGCTTAACGACCTCCTTATACAAAATTGTGACAAAATCTTTGTCTACAAACACTCAAAGAAACTCTTCCAAATACGATAGTTGAGAATCAAATGGCGTTTCTAAAGGGGAGACAAATCACAGATGCAATCCTTATGGCCAATGAGGCCATTGATTATTGGAAATGTAAAAAGACAAAAGGATTTGTTCTCAAGCTAGACATTGAGAAGGCTTTTGATAAATTAAACTTGAATTTCATCAGTTACATGCTTAAGAAGAAAAACTTTCCTAACAAATGGAGGAGATGGATCAGAGAATGCATCTCTACAGTCCAGAACTCTGTCATTGTGAATGGAAAACCTCGGGGCAGATCAATCATTCCCAAAAGAGGAATCAGACAAGGAGATCCAATATCTCCCTTTCTTTTTGTTATTGCTATGGATTACTTCAGCCGCATTCTCAAGCACCTTGAGAAAACAAACAAAATCAAAGGTGTTAACATTGGTGATATGAATCTTACTCATCTTCTTTTTGTAGATGACATACTCATTTTTATTGAAGATGATGATGCATCCATAAGAAATCTACAAATGGTAATTCATATGTTTGAGCAAGCTGCGGGAGTAAATTAAATATCAATTAATTAAACAAATCTTCCATTTCTCCAATCAATGTGACAAAAGATAGAACATATTATATTGCTCAAAGTTGGGGATCATTTCCTTCTAATTCAATATTTAGGAATGTCCTTGGGAAGTAAGCCTAGCTAGAACACACTCTTTTTGAAATAATATCACAGACAAAGTGCATAAAAAGCTAAACAATTGGAAATATACACATATATCAAAGGGGGTAGACTTACCATTATCAACTCAACTCTATCTAGCTTACCAACCTACTAGCTCTCTGTCTTCCAAGCCCCTATTGGTGTCTACAGGTAGATTGAAAAATTCTTGAGGGATTTCCTCTGGAAAGGCAATTATGACAACCTTTGTATAAATGGAAAAAAAAAAAGGCTAATACAAGTTAAATGGATCACTGTGATTAATTCAAGAGACAAAGGAGGCCTTGCATTACATCTGCAAACACAAATTTCGCTCTGCTGACCAAGTGGCTTTGGAGATACCATTGCAAATCAAAGACTCTATGGAGAAACTTCATAGATGCTAAATATGCCAACGATACACAGGGAGATATTCCTCAGAAAGGAAAGTACAACAACACAAATATCCCATGGAAATCCATATGCAAATGGATTGAATGGTATAATAGTCACATGAAATGGAAAGTAAATAATGGAAAATATCTCTTTTTGGCATGGCATATGGAATTCTGAAATACCTCTGAAGAATAAAGCCCCTAGACTCTTTACCCTATCAATGATAAGGAATAGAAAAATTGCAGATGTGTGGAATGAGGAGCTCGGTGTTTGAGACATAAAGGCCAGAAGTCCATTAAATGACAGAGAAATCAAATGAATGGAGTTCTATCAAAGCATCCTTTACTGTAATATCCGATCACAGACGAATAGACAAGCCTGAATGAAAATTGAACAACCATGGTGATTTCACAACTATGTCTATCAAAGATGCCTTGCTACCCTCCATATTAAACAATGAAGACACTACCCATTACAGGTACATATGGAACTCCAAAATCCAAAAAAAGAGTAAAGTCTTCTTATGGACTATGCTTCAGAATGGGATTCTCACTATTGATATTATACAGAAAAGAACCAAAACAAGCTGTCTAAGCCCAAACTAGTGTGTGATGTGCAAACCTGAATCAGAAACCAATGATCATCTCTTTTTACAGTGCCCGATAGCCCAATACCTATGGAACAAGCTTGACATCATACAAGGCTTAGCATCAAATTTCCCCCAACAATCTCTCCAATAGACTTGAATCCATCAACCCAAAGACAAAAACAGGTGCTATTTGTTTCAATTCCATGGTTGTTGTCCTATGGGTTATTTGGTTGGAAAGAAACAAAAGAATATTCAAAGATTGTATTCAAAGTCCTATCAAGTTATGGGAAGATATATGCAACTACACAGGGCTATGGACATCAAAAACCAAACTGTTTTTACTAATTATTCACCCTCGGTAATATCTCTAGCTAAATATCAATGCTTTGATGTAACTAAATCGGGCTTATCTCTAATCCCACAACTTTTGTACCTTGTACTTATTGAATATATATTGGGTATGATGAGGGTGCTAAAAGAGTGCCCACCAAATGGGTGTGTTTGGGTGGACCTACTAACCCACATTGGTATCCTTTTCAAAAAAAAAATCCCCCCAACTCCCCACTACATAAAACAAGATTTAAATGAGAAACAAATATGACTTTGCAATTAAAAATGTGCAATCTTTATAAATTATAACTATATAACCCATGAAGAAGCTTCAATTTGAGTTCCAATATATTTAAAAGAGTTCATTGAATGCAAGTATTAGACTGAATTTAAACGAATTTTTCATCTTGGAAGCTCAACTTTGCACGATACATTCCGAGGAACTCCCGACATCTTATACAATTTTCTTTGTTGAGGGCATCATATGATCTCGTATATATATGAGTAATTAAAGCTTGTTGCAGGCTAAAGACATTGAGGCATGACAATTTATGTTACCTCTGATTCACATCAAGTACTTCTTAAAAGTATACAACGAATGTATATCTACCACAGGTTTAAAATTCAATTTCAATTATATTGTAACATTGGTGTGCCAATACTTTATCTTCAAATTTGTTATACGAAACATAACACATTAAACCATTATTATTAACTAAAATTATAATGTGGTAGGAAAATATATAATATTTTATAACTGACAAATATATGATAAATTAGGTATACTTTACAAAACACACTACCCAATCCACGTAATATCAAATTGGGTTTTGTTTATTAAGATATTGAACAGAGACCCCCACTTTATTCTCTTTGTATAATATATAATGAAAATTATTTAATTTCAAAGATATAATGAAAATTATTTAATTTTTAATACTTGTAGGTAGGTTTGTGTTACACTGCTTACACTTTTCTTCACCTAAATTAAAGTCATAGGCTATCCAACCTCATTAAGGTTTTTTTTTTTTTTTTTATAAAACTTCAACTTAATCTTTTTTTAGCCTTTTTATTCAAATTCATTTATTTTTTTTATTTTTTTATTTTTATAAGACTTCAACTTTAATCTTCTTCTTTTTTTTTTGCTTTTTAATTCTTTTCAACTTCTACCTTTTTAATTTTTTCAATTTGTTTACTTCTTCATCATTCTTCAACATCTTCTCAAAATCTTTCTTGTTTTGATTTAACTATAAAAACTCCTGTCAATAAATTTTCTAGATCCATCATTGGTATCAAAGAAAAATGAGATCTCTCCTAAATGAAAATCTTTGAATTTTAAAGGGGCACAGCCACTAGACCAGAGGTAGAATTTAGTAATAATAGATAATTATTTAATATATATTGTAATTTAACACTTCGAAATTAATATTAAAATATAAAAATCGAAAATGTGAGGGGACACGTGTCCCCTAACCCCTTAATACATCCGCGCCCATGATGTTTAGATCTCATATAAGAATGATACGGAAACCTTACGCCTATCTTTAAAGTAAATATACACATGCCACTCTTAAATACCATTTTATTTTGAGATATGAAAACTCCATTATTATAATATAATATAATACATTATATATGTTAATGACGTATTAATGATCTTTACAACAATCTTCCACATTACCAAGCTTGTGAGCTTGACCCCAAATTAATTATTGAACTCATGTCTAAGGAACAGAATTGTTGCTACAAAAAAAAACAACTTATATATTAAATGGAAGGCAGAAAATTAAACAAACTAGCTAATTAACACATTGTATTCTATATTTGAAATAATTCTCCAAACAGATCAAACTTTGTTCCAATTTTCTAAATTTCGTTTTTCCATTAAACATGCATATATAAATATACTTCTGATCATTGGAAAAACCCCGGGAATAGGGCTAGCAAATGTCTTGATTCTGGCACATTGGTGGCATTGGAAAATAGTGCAGCTTTCTTACTAGAACGTCGTAGACACCCTTTTCTTTCGAGTACTTGCCCAAGCTGCCCACACTGAAGATGAATAATGAAAAGCTTTTAGATGTTTTTCTTTGTGTCTATTTAATCTTTAATTTATTTTTTATAAAAGTGTATTATTTACCTAAGGCCATGTCCAGGACCGCAAGTGACATTGGTGATGATTGATAGTCTCAGTACTGTGGCCAATAGAGACACAATCATCACCGGTGCCAATGATACTGTTGGTAATGGTGACCAATTTGGAGGTGCTAAGGTGCATTCCATCGGTGTTGGGACTATTATGTGGGAGCTGTAATTTTCATGTTAGTAGCAGTAAAATTGTACGCAGTAGAATATGGACGTGTGAAACCCCATGCTGTTTATCGAAGTGATTCCATCAAACATCGTGTGATTTAATCTCGAGAATTTAATCGACTACAAAGAAAATCAATGAATAAATCATAATCTTTAAAAATATATTTTCGAATATAGCATAATATAGTTTTAAATATTTACAGTAAAATTTCATATCAGAATTCAATTTCAGATTCCTATAGATAGAATATGAATTTTTTTTATATTTCATAAATATTTTCAGTGTTTTATATAAGTTGCAATCAATTTTTATTTTTAAATATGTTTTGTCTCTTAAAGAGTTTTAGGTTTTTTTGAGATACTTATTAGACACAAATTGAAAAAGTTTTGAGGGTAAAAACAGTTGTAATTTAAATTGAAAGGAAAAATGATTGAGTTAGGCAAAAGTATCGTTACGATTGGAAGAAGTTGGCATAAGTTGTTTTTCTTGCAGTCGTTGTAGGGCCAAACGGAGAGGCCTTGGCCGTCAATGACGCCGGAGCCAGTGAGGATGAAACCAGTAATATCTTCAATGGAGAACCATTCTGGAGATGAATATGCACTAATATCGGTGGTGGCCCTTTACAGTTCCTTGATTTTTTCGAGGGTGATCGGAAAGCTTTTGCACGGACCGGCGAATGTCACCGGACCCACCAGAAATGTGCCTTGTGGGATCAAGAACTTCGCCGGACCGACTGTGTTCCGGCAAGCTGCAATCCATGTTGTCATGAATGCCTGCCAAATGGAAAATATAAAAATAGTTGTTAACTCTTTTTGCCAAAAAATTTTGAAATAATTGTACCATCCATATCCACCAAATAGAATAGAAGAAAAATTGACATCGGTTTGGAATAATATAACGGTAGAATTTAATAGCAAAACATATATTACAATTTCCTATAGTGATCAATTTAAAGATAATTAACTCAAATAAAAAGGTTTGAAGTTAGTGTGTGTTGATATTTCTCACCTGTGCATCATCGGTCTCTCCATCAGCTTTAGCTCCATGTTTTGTAACATCAAAACTGACCCACCATTCTCATTTAGATCAACATTTGCCTTAATGTCATTCACCGTGCCGCCAATGTTGGAAGAGTACTGAAGCCAAGACGCCGGGGTGCTTTCTGCAGGACGAAGAAACTGCTCATTTGCTGTTGGTACGATCCCCCTGAGAAGATTTTGAGTGCCGGTGACGTCATCGAAAATGACAGCACAACATTGCCAAGCAAATACTAAGAGAAGGATTTGAATGAGGCTAAGATTTCTTGTCATTCTGATGGTTAAGTGTCTTAAATAATTTGGATTTCATGGGGCAAATTGGAGTGTTTTTTTCCTAAATATTTATTNGTTTTTCCATTAAACATGCATATATAAATATACTTCTGATCATTGGAAATAAATATTTAGGAAAAAAACACTCCAATTTGCCATTGAATCCAAATTATTTAAGACACTTAACCATCAGAATGACAAGAAATCTTAGCCTCATTCAAATCCTTCTCTTAGTATTTGCTTGGCAATGTTGTGCTGTCATTTTCGATGACGTCACCGGCACTCAAAATCTTCTCAGGGGGATCGTACCAACAGCAAATGAGCAGTTTCTTCGTCCTGCAGAAGCACCCCGGCGTCTTGGCTTCAGTACTCTTCCCAACATTGGCGGCACGGTGAATGACATTAAGGCAAATGTTGATCTAAATGAGAATGGTGGGTCAGTTTTTGATGTTACAAAACATGGAGCTAAAGCTGATGGAGAGACTGATGATGCACAGGTGAGAAATATCAACACACACTAACTTCAAACCTTTTTATTTGAGTTAATTATCTTTAAATTGATCACTATAGGAAATTGTATATATGTTTTGCTATTAAATTCTACCGTTATATTATTCCAAACCGATGTCAATTTTTCTTCTATTCTATTTTGGTGGATATGGATGGTACAATTATTTCAACATTTTTTGGCAAAAAGAGTTACAATTATTTTTTATTTTCCATTTGGCAGGCATTCATGACAACATGGATTGCAGCTTGCCGGAACACAGTCGGTCCGGCGAAGTTCTTGATCCCACAAGGCACATTTCTGGTGGGTCCGGTGACTTTCGCCGGTCCGTGCAAAAGCTTTCCGATCACCCTCGAAAATCAAGGAA
>JACWES010000377.1:0-10843 GCA_025688845.1 Cucumis hystrix
CTTTTCCTTTTTTTTACATGATTCTGTTCTCAAGTCACACCAATTAATCTAAATAATTATAAACTTTGGTCACTCTATTATGACTTTATCTTTATTTTATTTAATCATTATATTCCTCTTTTAGAACTTTCGATTTGGATATGGATCGACAAAGAAAAGTTTTAGTGTGTGATTTATGAAAAAGTAGAGATTTATGAAAGTTAAAATTAGCTAAAAAGTAATACTAGTTCTTTATCTTTCTAATAATATTCCATTGGAAACCGATTTTGCAGGTATAATTGATGTCTATCTTTTCAGTCTGATTGATGAAAATGCTAAAAGTATAGAACCAGAGAGCTTTGAGAGACATTGAAGAATCTCTTTTCAGTTTGATTGACAAAAATGCTAAAAGTATAATTAATGTCTATCTATGCTTGTGGTTTATTAATATTCTTTCTTCACTACTAATTGAAAACATCATTTTGTTACATAACTTAGGTTCAGTCGAGAGGGCTTAATATCAAGCTGGTGGATGGGTACTTGTTGAAAGGAGAATTAAAGGTATTGTTCTAAGATTTTTTTTTTCTCTTTTTCATTTTCTTTCCTTTTTAGCTTTCTAGTCAATCAATGAGTTTTTTGTTGACGGGTTAATTCTCTACTTCCAAATTATGTATAGATATTGTGTTACTAAAAGCTGAGATTGTCGAGCTACCTTTACCCACTGTAGTTGTCAATCTAACTGGAACAAAGGATTTGGATATTGATCTTCAAAACTCATTTCACTTCAGGTTTTTTATTGTTTATTTATCATGAGATTATTGGTGTTCTATTCTTCAATGTTTCTCTGTTTTGCAGGTTTAATCATGCTCTAAGGTCAGTTGCCAATATTATACAAACTTCACATATATGGCTCATGTTTAACTGATCTTAAGCAAAATATTATTTTCTGTTTTCTTTATTTCTTGGTGAGAGGTGTTTGCTATCATTTGTGATTGTGTATTCTACCTTTGATTGGTATGTTTACGGACCACTTTACTATTCTTTGGCATGTTGGTCCCATGTCATGATCATAAATGTTTGTTTACTGAAATCAAGTATCATAAATGATGAACAAATATTTGAACATTTTAGAATTATGTTGTCTTTATTTTAACATTTCGAAACATGTTTTATCTATAGTGTAGCAGACATATTTTCCATCCTCAAGTTTAATTTTGAGGCAATTGCATCCATGGTGGTGACTTCTAAAGAATATCTTTAGTTTGACTCCATAGTAAGCAACTATAATTTTGTTGGCACATCATGCCAAATATTTTCATTCATGCATCTAGTCTTCTTTGAGATTTTTAGATTGAATTATAACATTTGTATAATGCGAAATAATTTATCTTGTAGGAACCAACTAAACTTTTGCTAAATACGAAAAAGTTTGGGGATATTGCATTTAGGGACAAGGATTATAAAAATGGTCATCGAGTACTACTCAAAGGTGCTTTCTAGGCTCGACTACATAGCTCTGATATATTGTTACGACATGGATAACATAGTGGCTAGTTCTCAAAGCCGTTGAAATTCAGGATTTTGTTATTTGTTCATGTCAATGGTTAACATTATGACCATTTTTGAAACTGCAGTTAGTATCAATGATGTCAGTTCCTTCTGGTAACTTCAACCAGCTAGTATCAAACTGCAAAACTGGGTTTATATATTTAATTGTTATAAGCTAGTGTCTATTTTTTACCTCCAACTTGTTCTTCCTGTGAAATAATGCTCATAAAAGTTACTCATTTATTTAATTTCTCAGGGGTATCGCTATCAAAAGAAGATTATTCATAAGGTAAGCACTTTGTTTTCCATGCCTCTAAAGGAAAAGGATGGAAGTGATAGTCTTGCAATTCAACTTGCGGATGAGAAGCACTGAGATGATCTTGTAATTATCATTGTTGTGGTATTTACACTGGTTTTGATTAAGGGTTGTAATTCCATACTTGTAAATTGTTCAAACTTGATTGGAAATGTACGAATATTACAAAGTGTATTATAGCGTGTATATATTAATGTGTCAACCATATGTTTCTATATGGGTGTTATGTATTATAACATTATTGTCATTCAAATGGTTCGTGTCATGGCTGAGTGACAAGGAGAACAGGGAAAAACGGTAGTAATTGAGGAATTTACAATAGGAAATAAATGCCATAACATATGAATTCGTTACACTTCATAATTGTCGTCAATATTAAAACGACATTTTTGTTATAAAAAAAACTGTCACGATTGTTCTATATTTGACAGAAAAAAAATGTCGTCGATACAAAATAATGACATTTATTTTTAAAAAAACTGTCACGATTGACATATCCTTGACATTTAAAAAATGTCATAATAAACGAATTTGCGACATTTTTTTTTAACTGTCGTTAATACGCAAATGATGACAGTTATTTGTTGTCATAATATAAAATATAACAGTTATTTGTTGTTATAAAATAGTAATTAACGACATTTAGTTTCTGTCATGAAAAAACTTATTGCGACAGTTTTTGAAAACTGTCATGGAAGGACTTTCCATGACTTCCGATACTATGACTGTAAATAACTGTTACGGATTTTATTCGTGATAGAAAATAATTGTCGTCGTAGACTATTTTTGTTGTAGTGAACGTACACTTATATATAGAAATAGGTTTTGTAATGGTTATTCACTCAATAACTTCTTTAGTCATTAATAAAATTGTTTCTATTTGTTATGTATTGTTGGATTAAATGTAAAACACTCACGTATGATTCACTACAAAAAAAAAAAAAGTTTGTTTTTCTTGATGAAAATTTTTCCAATGACACTTTTTGTATAGTTTCCCAACAGTGTTACATCAATTGAGAGAAGTACTTTTTTTTTTTTTTCTAAATTCTAAGTTGACAAATCCATCAGGAAAAACTTATATAAAAGTTTAAAATTTTATTTTTTAAAGATATTTCGACACCATCAACTAACAATGTCAAGAGAAATGGGTGTCCGACGCCAAGATATATGGAATCTCTTGACGATGGTTACCGAAAAAATTCTCCCCCTAAAATTTTGCCCAACCTCCTCTCTTTCCCCATCATTCTTCCGCTCGCACACCTTTCCCATCTCCTAAAAGTTCCATGCCTCTTCCATTTGCCACCCTCAGTCTCACTTGCCACCCGTCTACCAACCTCCTCCGGTCCCCTTCTTTTTATTTTTATTTTATGAATTTAAATTAGTTTGGTTGTTAAACTTAGGGATTGGTTTTAATGGATTTGATTGTTAAACATAGAGATTGGGAGTGTATGCTTAGGGGTTTAAATGAATTTAGTTGTTAAATATAGAGGTTTGAATAGATTTAATTTGGTTACTAATTATAAGGACTTGACCGTAGTTGAAGTAATTTGGTAAATAGTCCCTCAACACACATACTGATGCATGGGTCTTCTTTAAATAGAAGGGAAGAAGACAAGTGGCAGTCTAAGATTGAGTACAAGATAACAACTAGACCAAACATAAATATAAAAGAAACTAAAGACTAAATAGAAAAATATACAAACTATTGATATAATTCAGCATCCTCCGCAAGCTAACAGGTATGATGAAGGACTGCAAGCTTGGTACGAAGACTGTAAAACGGAGTGAATGGCTGGGCTTCTGTCATGATGTCAGTAAGTTGATATTTAAATGGCTCAAAACGAACAAGGAACTAATTTTGAGCAACTCTTTCGTGGATAAAATGTGGGCCAGTTTCAATATGTTTAGTACAAAACGTGTGCAACACATGATTGAGAACAATATAAGTGGCAATGAGATTATCATGGACGAGAATATATAGGAGTTGTGAGCGACATAACCAGTCTCAGAAAGTATCGATTCAACCCACATAACTTCAGGCATAACGCGTGTTAGATATCCCGCAGCTCGAACTCAGCACATGATCAAGAATAGCATGAAGTTTAACAAATTTTCAGGAAACTGAATTACAACCAATAAACAAATAGTAACCATTGGTACTCCAACGATCATCCAAATAGCTAGCCCAATCGACATTATTGTAACAAGTGAGAGCTTGATGATCAGATTTAGTGAGCAATAAGTCAAGACACGAAGTACCTTCAAGATATCTTAAGGGACGCTTAATATATTGAAAATTAAACATGTTTTAAATAAATAAGTTATATGTGAATTAATTTATAAGAGTTAGAAAAAAGTTAAAGGATGTGAGTTAAAATGTTTAGAGTTAATTTAGTGAGAGTTTCATATTAATTAAGAGTAGGTTTTAAATTGTTGTGTTTAATTTCTGGTATGAGTTATGCTCGCTCATGACAATCCTATAAATAGGATTGAAATGTTGTAATCTAAATTATCCAAGTGTGAGTAGAATACACATAAAAGTCTTCCAATAAATTTTTTTTTCCTCTTAAATATTTTATTTGGTGATTATCTATTTGGGGTGTTCATTACACGGTTCCAACATAGTGGTATCAGAGAGCTTGAGTTTGGAGTATAATTTTTTGTTTTTTTTTTTTGCATATTGCAAACAACAATTTTGTTCCCTTCCAAGTACCTCGACTTACGAAAGAAAATTATAGCAGCTAGTGTATTCGAATGAAAGCTCTACTTGGTTCACAAGATGTGTGGGACATTGTTAATAATGGTTATGAAGAACCAGAAAGTGATACGACTTTGAGTCAAGCTCAACGAGAAAGTTTACCAAATACAAAGAAAAGAGATCAAAAGGCTCTCACCATAATTCATCAAGCCATTTGTGATTTAAATTTTGAGAAAATTTTGGAGCAACTACTGCACATGGCAAATTTTGGAGAATACGTATAAAGGAGTAGATTGAGTTAAGAAGGTTCGCCTTCAAAAATTGAGAGGTGATAATGCATCACTGCATATGAAGGAGTCTGAATTGGTTTCAGATTATACTTCAAGATTGCTCGCAGTAGTTAATGAAATGAAAGGATATGGTGAGACAATAAGTGATGTGTAACGCCCCAGGTCCAGGATTCGGATCTCCGACATTCCCTTGCATTCCCTGTGACCTGGCAGCATTATCCTTACTATTCTTAAAGGCTTATTGGAGTGAAAGTTCTCCCCACAAACCAACACGAGTCCTTTCAGCATGTTTTGTCCTCACTCACATGCATCCTAGGAAAATTCCTAAGAGGTCACCCCACATAGAATTACTCCAAGTTAAGCACGGTTAACTTTGAAGTTCCTATGATCGAGCCATTGAAAAGGAAGGTACACCTTGTTGGTATGGTATTAACTTTTTAATTCTTTTAAGTCTTTCTTAACATGACTTTCATGTCCTCAGGATCCCTCTCATTCAGATGTGATACCGGTTCATTCATGTCTCCCTTCTATTCTCGGGTGTTACATGATGAGCAAGTAGTAGAAAAGATACTTCACTCATTGGATGAAAAATTCAATTTCATCGTTGTAGCTATTGAAGAATCAAAGGATTTGAGTACAATGTCCATTGATCAACTTATGGGTTCTTTACAAGCCCATGAAGAGAAGCTTCTTAAGAAGAACAAGCAGACGACTGAGCAACTTTTTCAGTCAAAGTTGAATTTAAAAGACAAGGAAGACAACCTAGAAAAAGGCAATCGAGGTCAAGGACGTGGTGGTAATCGTGGACGTGGTGATTTCAGAGGTCGTGGTCGAGGAAACTATGGTCAAAGAAAATTTGATAAGAGTAATTCAAACTCAAATTCATCAAGGGGTCATGGAAGACAACATTATTCAAGGTCAAATGGAGAAAGATCAAATAATGATAGGATGTATGACAAAAGACAGGTTGAATGTTATAATTGTCATAAATTTGGCCATTATTCCTGGGAATGCAGAAATAGAGTTGAAGAAAATGCAAATTATGCTGAGAAAGAAGAAGAAAGTGGTAACTCACCATTGCTTCTAGCATGTAAAGGTATGGAAACATGTGAAAACAATGCATGGTATCTCGATAGTGGTGCAAGCAATCGCATGTGTGGAAGTAAATCAAGTTCATAGAGCTTGATGAATCTGTTGGTGGCAATATCGTATTTGGTGATGCCACAAAAATTCCAGTTAGAGGAAAATGTAAAATTTTGATAAATTTGAAGAATGGAAAGCATGATTTTATCTCTAATGTTTATTATGTGCCTAATATGAAGAACAACATTTTTTTAGTTTGGGACAACTCTTAGAGAAAGGCTATAATATTTTGATGAAGGATTATAGTTTTTTTATAAGAGATAATAATGACAATATGATTGCTAAAGTCCAAATGATGAAAAATAGAATGTTTTTATTGAACATTCAAACTGATGTTGCGAAATGTTTAAAGTCATGTCTGAAAGATCCAAACTGGATTTGACACTTGAGATTTGAGCATTTAAACTTTGATGGCTTGAGACTATTAGCCAGGAAGAACATGGTGAAAGGGTTGTCATACGTCAAACATCCAGACCAATCTTGTGAAGGTTGTCTTTACAGCAAACAATCAAGGAAGAGTTTTCTACAAGAATCATCTTCGAAAGTAAGGAGACCACTAGAGTTGGTTCACATTGATCTTTGTGGATCGATCAAACCAAGTTCTTTCGGTAAGAATAATTATTTCTTATTATTTATTGATGATTTCAGTCGAAAAACTTGGGTTTATTTTGTCAAAGAGAAATCAGAAGTATTTGGCATGTTCAAGAGATTTAAAGCCTTTGTTGAAAAAGAAAGTGGTTATTACATAAAAGCATTGAGATCAGACACGGGAGGTGAATTCACTTCAAATGAATTCAAAGCTTTTTGCCCAGAAAATGGAATTCATCGACCTATGACAGTTCCATTTACTCCTCAACAAAATGGTGTTGTTGAGAGGAAGAACCGAACAATACTTAACATGGCTCGAAGCATGTTGAAGAGCAAGAAGATGCCAAAACAATTTTGGGCACAAGTTGTTGAATGTGCAGTGTACTTGTCAAACCATTCCCTTTCTAGAAGCTTATGGAACAAAACTCCTCAACAAGCATGGTCAGGAAGAAAACCATTCATTGCTCATTTGAGAGTATTTGGATGTATGGCTTATGCGCATATACCAGATCAAAAGCATAGTAAGCTTGATGACAAAAGTGAGAAACATGTTTTTGTTGGCTATGATGCAAGCTCAAAAGGCTACAAGCTTAGCTTATAATCCTGTAACAAAGAAGATGATAGTAAGCATAGATGCTGTGTTTGATGAAGAAGCATCATGGAATTGGAATGATGAACTAGAAGACTACAAATTTTTGGTTTTTCCCAATGATCATGATGAGCCTAGTGACATTGGTTCTCCATCAACATCACCTAAATCGCCAATCACTCTACAACAAAACATACCTTCATAATATGCAAGTTCAAGTCAAGGACCTTGTGGCATGCAAAGTTTACAAGACATATATGATGAAACTGAAGAGTTAAGTCAAAGTTTTAATAACATTACTCTCTTTTGTTTATTTGGGGACAGTGAACCTTTGAATTTTCAAGAAGCTTTGCAAAATGAAAAATGAAAGATTGCTATGGATGAAGAGATAAAAGCCATAAAAAAAATGATACGTGGGAACTTTCTACTCTTCCAATGGAAAGAAAGCAGTAGGTGTCAAATGGGTGTTCAAGATAAAAAGAAATGAAAAAGGAGAACTGGAGAGATACAAAGCAAGATTAGTTGCAAAAGGATATTCTAAAAAAAAAGACATTGATTATGATGAAGTGTTTGCTCCAGTTGTTCATTTGAAAACCATAAGATTGTTAATTGCGCTTACTGCTCAAAATAATTGAAAGATCTCTCAGATGGATGTCAAATCAGAATTTTTGAATGGATATCTAGAAGAAGAAGTCTACTTAGAACAACCTCTTGGTTATTCTGTGAAAGGTCAAGAGGATAAAGTTCTAAAATTAAAGAAGGCATTATACAGATTGAAACAAGTACCAAGAATGTGGAATAGCAGAATCAACAAATGTTTCCTTGATAATGTGTATTTGAGGTGCCCTTATGAACATTCTCTTTATATTAAGACTAATGATCATGGAGTTTTTTTGGTGGTTTGTTTGTACGTGGATGACTTAATTTTTACAGAAAATCGTGCAAGTATGTTTGAAATTCTCAAGAAGGCGATGACCCAAGAATTTGAAATGACAAATATAGGGCTGATGTCATATTATCTTGGCATTGAGGTGAAGTAATCAGAGAAAGGTATTTTCATCTCTCAAGAACGATATACTAGAGATATTCTAGAGAAGTTCAATATGATCAATTCTAAGCCTGTTACAACTCCGATTGAAACTGGGACCAAATTGTCCAAATATGAAGAAGGAGATGTTTATCCTTCATATTTCAAAAGTTTGGTTGGGAGTTTGAGATATTTAACTTGCACACGACCAGATATTCTTTGCAGTGTTGGATTGGTGAGTCGATTTATGGAATCTCTACAATTACTCATTTGAAAGTGGCAAAGAGAATTCTTCGTTACCTCAAAGGTACGCTTGACTATGGGTTATTTTATTCTTCATCTAAAGAATTCAAGCTTGAAGGCTATTGTGATAGTGACTGGGTTGGAGATACTAATGATCGAAAGAGCACTAGTGGATTTGTTTTCTTCGTTGGTAATACTGCATTTACTTGGAGTTCTAAGAAGCAACCTATTGTGACATTATCCAATTGTGAGGCTGAATATGTTGCTGGAGCTTCATGTGTTTGTCATGCAGTTTGGTTAAGAAATTTGTTAAAGACAGTTGGAATTTTGCAAGATGATCCAACTATTATCCATGTAGACCATAAGTCAACAATTGCTCTAGCAAAGAATCATGTGTTCCATGATCGTAGCAAACACATTGATACAAGATTTCACTTCATCAGAGATTGCATTTCAAGGAAGAAGGTTCAAGTTGAATATGTGAAGACTAAAGATCAAATTGCAAATATTTTCACGAAGCCACTTAAAGTTAATGTGTTTAACAAGTTAAGAACTTCGCTTGGAGTTTTTCAGAAAACATGTTTAAGGATGTTGAAAATTAAACATTGTGACGACCCGGACTTTTCTGACTGACCGTCTAAGTCGTCAATTTGACACAAAACCGTTTGTTGACGAAAGACATAGTAACTTTAATTGAAACCATATGAAATCGAAGAAAACATTTAATCGGGCCCTATTTCAAAATATGAACTTTTAAAGTACTGTTTACAAAACTTTAACTATTTGTAAATTCAGTTCAACAAAACGTTTATAAAAAATCGTCAGCGGAAGCAGTTTAAAGGACAATCTTCTATGGCCATTCACGAGTCCTTCTTGTCCCTCGTCGGTCTGCCCCTCGTGTTACCTTTGCCTGAAAAGTTAAACATAAAAAGGGTGAGTATTAATATACTCAGTAAGGGACCCACTACTGGTCCCGTTTGGGGAAAAATAAATTATTAGTATCCTATGGTGTACCCTGCACAGTCACAGTCTAGTGCTCCCGAAGGATGCACATATCAGTCTAGTGCTCCCGAAGGATGCACATATCAGTCTGTGCTCCGAAGGATGCACATATCAGTCTAGTGCTCCCGAAGGATGCACATATAGGGGATGATCCCGAAGGACACCCGCAGGGTAACTATCCACTAGGAAAACTAATAATTTATCCCCTCAGTCCATTCTATACTTCTTAACAGTCAATTTACAACTCAATCAAACGTCCTCATCACGTGAACTTTCCCCTTAACCTCAAACAACCATTTTTATTCCAATTTAACCCGAGGACTGTCACAAACACGTTAATACCTCAGTCGACAGCAAAACCAACCATGACATCCACTTCAATCTAAAATAGCACGACCATGATTTCTCTTCCGTTCACAATACATCCTCATAGTCGTCTACCAGGCATTCAATTTACATAACAATTTACTCATTCAAGTCACACATTATATAATCACATCTACGATATCCAGACATTTCCACACCCTTACATTTGCACATATATATATATATTCAACCAGTCATAACATACTATCAACCACAAATCCACGTTCAAACATACACCTCATAATCGTTATTTCTCCGCAGTATAACAGCACGAAACATACAGCCAACACATTCAAATAACATTTATTGAGTCCAGTAGAAAGTCCCTTACCTTGACGTTACTCTAGTCCCTTGACTGAATCCCACGTTTGCCAACAACTCAATGTCACGAAACGAGTCCCAAATTAACAATTGTTCGTTGTGAACCCAACGACTTCAAGCGTTACCCTCAACCTAAGATTGAACATCCAAGCAGTCAATTTAACAACATCCACAAATCGAATTTTTCAATGGAAATCCCCAAATTCATCAATTTCATCCTTACCAATGAAGTTTCCAACATGGACGTTGGATCCGCGGCTGGATGGAGAAGGACGCGCGGGGAGTCACGGCGGCGGCGCGTGGAGTCACGGCGGCGGCGCGTGGAGACGCCGGGAGGTAGATCTGAGCAGGGGGAGGGGGTTCGGCTCGGGATCTGTTGGATTTTGGCCGGTCGGACGGAAGGGAAAAGGAAAGGGGCGCGCGGTGGTGGTCTCACGGACGGAACCCGGCGGCCACGGGTTGCTTCCGCGGAGGCCGAACGGCAGAGACAGCTGGACGGATGGAGACGCGGATGGGCAGACTGACGCGGTGGCCGACGTAGACGAAAGGAAGGGCAGATCTGGGCGGCTGGCTTGCAGATCCGGGCGTCGGCGTGCGGCTGGTAGATGGCAGCTTCGCCGGTCTGACGGAAGAAGAGGAGCGGCTGGGTTTGGCTCGTCGGACGAACGGAACAGGGACGGATCTGGGCAGACGGCTACGGCTGTGTGCGGTGGGACTTCGCGAACAGAGGCGC
>JACWES010000019.1:170-19220 GCA_025688845.1 Cucumis hystrix
CCGGAAGAGCTATCTGTAGGACCATCCATTAGGAGTAGTCCGTAGTCCGCAGGATGAATCCGGAGGACCGTCCATTAGAAGGAGTCCGGAAGATTCATCTGTAGGACTATCCGCAAGGGAAAGGGGTAGGAGTAGTCCGGAAGATTCATCTGTAGGACTATCCATTAGGAGTCCATAAAAAACTAGGAGTAGTCCGTAGTCCGCAGGATGCGACTATCAAGGGTCCGGAAGATTCATCTGTAGTCCGAAGTCCGCAGGTTTACCCGGAGGACCGTCCATTAGAAGGAGGACCTTCCTTAAGGGTAGGAGTAGTCCGAAGGATTTATCCGGAGTCCGGAAGATTCATCTGTAGGACTATCCGCAAGGGAAAGGAAAGGGAAAGGAGTAGTCCGGAAGATTCATCTGTAGGACTATCCATTAGAAAGGGAAGGAGTAGGACTATCCGCAAGGGAAGAAGTAGAACTATCAAGGGTCCAGCTTCCGGACTGCGGACTCCGGACAGGTCCGAAGGCGCAATGAAATATGCGGGGGAGTTTCGGCAGTTGAAGAAGAGGATGTGCCCTCCGTTCTTTCCGTTCTGAGATCAATCGGCCTTGTTCATTGACTGTCCCAAGGCGTCGGGCTTCTTTCTCTTTTGATTTGACATCTTGTCCCACTCTTATTTGCCTCTGAAATTCAATGATTCTACGAATTGAACCTCTTTCTCGGTCTTTCTCGCATGAAAGGGAATCTTGAGTCAGCGAGACCAGCCCAGATTCCGCGGATTTATGGGGCCGGATCGGGGAAGTGCTTCCGTTGAAGAAGGAGTTGCAGCATAAGTATTTCAGCTCTTCTTCTGAAAGGTAATGAAAGAATCGTATCCCTTACCCAAGTCTCATTCGGGAAGAGAAAGTCGAGACAGAGAATACCCTTATTAGTTAGAAGGCAAAGGACTTCCAAAGAGGTTTCCTCCGACTTTCAGATCAAGGCTATGGGCTCAGCTGCTTTACTACGAGGGGAAGGTTAGAATATGCTTTACCTAGTTGAAGCTGAAAATCTCTCACGGGACACGAACGTCCTTTCCCGCTCCGTGGGAGTCAATATTCCTTTTTTATGCGATTTACCTCGTATTCTCAGTTTCAGAAGCAATAAATACTTATAAGAAGAAGACAACTCTCCCGTCCTCCGGACCTGTCTTATTGCACCGCGGAGTGGGCCACGATCTTTGCGCCTGTCTTCTCGCCTTTGTTTTTGGATTTTCAAGAACTGAAACTGCAAGAAGAGCGAGGTGCAGTCTAATGGATAGTCCTTCGGACTGAACCACTTCCAAAACAGATAATTCAAGGCTCAAAGAGGCGCATCAAATTAAAGGTCAAGATGACATTCTTTCTTTTTGGACTTCTCTAGGAGTTGAATCAAGGTGCCTACTTTTTTGACAATTAGCTTACTCGATGCCGATACTAGAGACTACTATTTAGCTTGTAATAAGGGCACTTCTGCTCCAGGAGATGGCGGAAATCTATGAAATGAATTACCATCAGAATTAGAAGGACGCGCCTTGATGCATCCGCTACTGAATTGAATTGCCTGTAGGGAAATCCTGAAATCCTCCTTCTACTAGCCGACTAGGAGTGAAAATGAGAATCTTATCCGGTTCAATAAGATTGACGGTTCTTTTTGGAAATACTAGTTCTAAGCTTGCAGCTCAACTCAAGAGAAAGGTAAGGCGCGCTCTTTCCTTCATTAGCTAGGGCTTCGCACGCTCATCTCCCTCTCTTCTCTCGAGCTAATGCCTTAGAGGCTAGTTCTTCTTTCATCTCTCCCCTCTCACTTATGACTTCCCAATCTCCATTTCTCCTTTCAAAGCCGCTGATTATTATACATCGTTTGCTCAATTCCATTTCCTCGTGATAAAGAGAAATTGGCATACCCGCATGGATTAGATGGGGGTGGTGGGGAAAGCCTCCGTCCTGGGAATCGACCTCACTCAGCGGATGGGAAGCTTGAAAAAAGCGGATTAGAGCGCCTTCTTCCGTAATCAAGAAAAACGGCTGCTGCAACTACAGGTGAAAGTGGTGGTATGATGGAGACAAAATTACCAGAATCAAAAGGTAGAAAGCTACGGTTTAGTAGTGAGGTGGGGAAGTTCTTCCATTCCCACGTAAGCTAATGAAGGACGAGTTTCACTATTGCTATTGATAGCTTGAGCCAAAGAAATCCCTAGTGGAGTGGTTAATGAAGATCACAGCCTTTTGCCCAACGGAGAGAGTCCTGACTTTTCTTTCTCTTGCCTTTTCCGACATAAAAAGGGGCTATAGGTTCCCGCCTCTACCGCCGAATCCCTCTTCTTTTTGACCTAACTTCAGATTATGCCCGGCCATACCAACATGGTATCTAAGAGATCCCCTCCCTTTGAAGTGCATTTATCAGATCAGCTCCCCGAGTCACTAGAAAGAGGGGCCCACTACTTCTGAATGAATGGCCTATTTTTTGATTGATCTCCCCGCAATATTGCGCCTGAGGCAAAAGAGAAGTCATACAAAGTTCGCTTCTTTCATGCAATGCATAAGGGGCGGGCCTCCTTCAGAAAGCCTATCCTCCAACTCAATGAATGAAGGGAGGAGTATGAGGAAGGCTGGCTTTCTATATTCAGACTCCAAATATAAGAAGGCGGAGGCTGGGTCAAAGCATATCTTACTTCATAATCTGACTGAATGAGGAATATTCTATTATGTGGTCTCTACTTTACCACCATCTGAAATGCGCGAAACTTCGATTGGTGGAAGCCAGTCTATGAAGATTCTCCCTTTTCTTACGTGCAATTCCCCTCTTTCGGTAAGCATCCAGTATCTCATCAAATGAACATTTCTCTAAGCTTATCCTGTAGCTTATACGTCGTTTGAAAGCTGCTTCAAGGATCCAACGAATAGCTAAGGTTTGTTGACGATCCCTGGCTACAATCCCAGGGACATCATAAAAAGTAGCTGCTACTCTGACTTTTTCGACTTCGCATATGGGCTTTATATTCTCTACGGCCTCAACCATAAGTTTGATTCCATCGCGTTCAGTTTGAGCTGGGCGATTCAAAGTTTGATAAAGAATAGCACGAACTCTCGTTCTTTTACCTTCTTTCATGCGAAAGTTGACCAACTTCTTGATCAATTCTTTTTGCTCACCATCCAAGCCCCCCATATAGCTTAGAATTGGAGAGAAATGTTCAGCCGCTTTCGATGACGAGGCCGATAAATTGATATTACGCAATCGTCACTGTCCATCTTTATCAGCCAACTCCCCTCTTTCCATCTTTCTTTTCAGAGTTTACCACTCAAAATAGCTTCTTGAACTTTGGTCTCGCTCCCGGAGTGAAAGAGTATACACTCTCCTCTCATACGGCTCCGTCCCGGCATCAGGACCGATCCGAAAGAGATCATACGAACCTTTGACTTTATTCTCATTGATTCAGTCGAGTTATTGAAATAACCTCCGGACGGGTCCTCCAGACCTCTTTGATCCTAACAGTCTCGGCCCCTTGATAATAATAGCTTTGATGAAAAGCTTCTTTCAACTTCTCCGGCAACTACAAGAAAAGAAAGAAGAAAAAGTCAGTCCGAACCCCCGGCAAAGAAAGAAAGAAGCAGAGCTCCGTCAGAGAATTCCATACATAGATTCTGAAAAGCTAAAGCCCTTTCCACATTTCTTTTCCCGACCAGCAATATCTTTCTTTGTCTTCTTTCTCCGGAGCGGAATCCAGAATAGACCTCTCTTTATCCGGACCAGTCCGTAGTCCGAAGGATTTATCCGGAGTCCGTCCGGAAGAGCTATCTGTAGGACCATCCATTAGGAGTAGTCCGGAAGATTCATCTGTAGGACCATCCATAAAGGAAAGGGAAGGAGTAGAATCAAACTATGTGAATTTCTTTTATAGGCTTGATTCTTTCATTGCAATTTCCCGGCTTTTTTGCTTCTAAATAGGACTTTTTCTCATCTTTCTAAATAACGATAATTGTATAAAAACAAGGCATTTTTCATGAATACCCAAAACCTAGCATTTTCTAGGAATTCACTCCGTAAAAACAAGGTTATGAAAGAAGAATGATTCTTGAATTCGAGTTGAATAAAGAATCAAGACCTCATTCTCACACTTTGTATTTTCTATCTTTGTCTTGATTATCTCAGTCCTTTCGATTCGAAATCTAACTTCAAAGAAATCATATTGACGCCCAACCCCCACGTAGCGGTAGAGGCAGCTAGACCTGATTTATCTCTTTCTTGACAAGACCATTCCGGAAGCAGTACGAGGTCTCTCTTTCAGGCGAGTACGAGGTTAGAATGAGGCTCGATCTAACTGAAAGACTAGAAAGTATAGAAGCGCGGCTCGTAAAGAGGCGTCATCCGCGGAAAGGCTTTGATCTTCTTCGTATGAGTCAGCTCGCCCGAGTTCTTTCTGCTTGACAGGAGAAGCTAGAGGAATCAGTCTCATACTCTGTAGCTAGATCGCTTGAATCCGTACTCTAAGAATAGGAAGGAAGATCCTGCGCGAGACAGCAAGATCAGTTTGTCCGCTATTTCTGCTATTTAAGAGTGAACATCTCAGAGAGATAACTAAAAAGGAATGATAAAAGCTAGGGTGAAAGGGCTTTGGAGAGAGGCGAGTTGGACCATCATCCCTTGAATCTCCATTTTCTGTATAGTATGAATCTCGACTTGGTGATAAATAAAGCCACTTACGGTATGGGAGTACCGAAGGCATGAAGATCTTAGCGGGTTAAACTAAGCCACGACAGCGTCAACACCAGGCACTACTGGGGGGACAAGAACTTCGGCAAGTTGAACTGCGACTGCTTACCTCGTCATCTCCTCTTTTGACTTCTGTAGCATCCTAAACGGGGAGCCCTCTCGTCTGCCTACGATACTGGGAAGGCGGCGTACTGGGAGCCTCATAGGAGGCGCATATATGGTTCTCGTTCTCGATCAACGGAGATTATTGGACATCTCTCCTTTATTTCAGAATTAGCATAAGAAAGAATATCGTACTCATACTCAATCTTCTTCATGACACTCGGCCCGGCCGCTGGCTGCTTCGATCCATAGCCTATCTACGTTCTAGCTTGAGCTTTACTCAACCTTTCGATCCAGCCGCGTAGGACTAGGCTGAATGCAATATGAGTTGCGCTCCGTCCGAAGGACTCGTTTTCTCTTCTTAGATAAATGCGCTTCGCTCCGCGCCTTGCCGTAGGTTAGTTGCCGCGTAGGAGTCCGGAGGCTGAATGCAATATGAGTTGCCATACATTTGTTTTGGATAGTCTTTCGTCATCATTAAGATAGGCGTAGGAGTCGATTTGCGCTCCTTAATAGTCTTATCAATATTCTTTGACCCTTACCTCCGGTAACACTCCGGAGGACTCCTACGTCGCTTTGCGCTCCGTCCGAAGGACTCGTTTTCTCTTCTTAGATAAATGCGCTTCGCTCCGTCCGGAGGCTGAATGCAAGATTCGTTCTTCTTATTTGGGTAACTTGCCTCCGGTTCGTAGGTTCTGCTCTTTAAGACTCCTAACGGAGGCTCCTACAGAGTCTTCCTTTGCGCTCCGTCCGAAGGACTCGTTTTCTCTTCTTAGATAAATGCGCTTCGCTCCGCGCCTTTCCTCCTCCAGCTAAAGCTTCGCGCCTCCTCTGGACGTAGTAGGCTGAATGAATATGAGTTGCTTGCCTCCAGTTCTGCCGCGTAGTAGGCGCGAAGCGAAAGGCATTTATATAAGTTCAGAAGAAAGTCAGGCTCAATGCTCAGATAAGCGGAAGATTTAGTTTACGAACGAGATAGAAAACGAAAGAAATCCATATATTCACTTTTCTCGTTTTGGAAGTCAGTATGACCTTTAGCTCAGAGTACGGGATGAAGTACGGCATTCACAGTGAAGTAGGTCGATTCTCTTTCAGTCGACTAAGCGAAGCGGCACATTCCAGCCCGTAAGTCTAAGGATTCCTCATCATCTTAGCCCACGTAGCGCAGTCCGAATGGAAGATAGGCTTTCTTGTGAAAGTAAGAATCAAGAAACCGCAACTTCTATTTTGATGGCTTTGAAATCAAAAAGAGAAGAAAGAAGAAGACTCAAGAGATTATTCCTTATATCTTATCTTCTTGTTGAGGAAGACGGAGCGGAATTCAGCCTATCCGCGGAGCGGCACTACATAAGACGACTGAGGACGGAGTGCATGCAGGAAAAGGTGAACTTTGAATGGTGGAAGAGTGGAGCTTTTGCCTTATTCTTGATTCGGTAATTCTTCATCACATTTCCCCACGTAGCGGTAAGTTGATGTCAAAAGAAGCAGGAAAACCATGAAAGAGGGACGGGAGGATTTGAACCTCCTAGCTTTAGTGGCCTGACCACGCCCCTCCTCTCCTTCCTAACCTCACTCGAGTG
Source organism: Cucumis hystrix (assembly GCA_025688845.1). NCBI lineage: Eukaryota > Viridiplantae > Streptophyta > Magnoliopsida > Cucurbitales > Cucurbitaceae > Cucumis > Cucumis hystrix. The sequence goes on from JACWES010000019.1 coordinate 6,569, forward strand.
GCTTTCGCACCTCTCCTTCCTTTTCTCTGTCGAGCAATAGAGCAATTCAAACCTATCCTTCTACAACTCAGTCATTACATCGAACCTCTCCTTTACAGTCTCCCGTCTGAGAACCTGCACCGATCTCGACTTCTTCCCCTTAGCGCGCACCTTTGGACTATAGTCATAGGGAAAAGCCAACTTCACATTTGAGAAAGGCGTAAAGAACAGAACCAAGAAGGAAAAACAGAAAATAGAAAGAAAGCCTTTCCTAAAGCTGGAAGGGCCCCCCGCTCCCTTCCCCCCGGTGAAACCTCTTTCGCAAATTCTTTGCGCCTAACGTCTGTTTTATAGCTTTCATGAATCAAGCCTAGGACTATTCTTTCAGTGGAAGGTGCAAAGTGCCGGGCTGAGGCTGAATTCAATATGAGAGGAGGCGCGAAGCGAAGCGCATTTATCTAAGAAGAGAAAACGAGTCCTTCGGACGGAGTGCGGAGTCTGAAATCTGGGTTAATATGGATAGTCCGGAGGACCTAACGGAGGCTCAAAGGATATTGAGACATTCTTTCTTTTTGATTTTGGAGGGGGGAGCGGTCTTTGCTTTTCCTCTTAGAGAATGAGTTCTTAGCCTTACTGAATGCGCTGAACATCTATCATTCTATAGTCAGAATGTGGGCTCTCCCGCTGTTGGTGGTTTAGTTCTTTTAAGGGTGGTAGGATTCAGATTAGGAGGCTCGTTCGTAGGCTTCGATGAATCAATGAAAAGTTCGCTCAAAGAATTATCGAAAGGAAAGTACGAGAGCCAATCTAAAGTCAAGTATGCCAGAACTCGTAGCCTTGTGTTGAAAGAGTCTCCTCTTTCTTGTCTTTCTTCTCCCCCCCTAATCTCTCTCGTCTCGAAAAGACCAATTTCAGCTTTTCTCTTCCGGCTCTGAAAGAAGAGGACTGATTCCTATTCCCTGAAATGCGCCTACTCCCCGTTTCTTCCTAAAGAAGTAGGTCGTGGAACAAGAGAGAAAGAAAAAGCCTACCAGTTCGACTAAAGCTTCCGGGCTCGGGCACCCCCCAAATAGATTGAATCTTGATGAGTCGAAATTGACTTGCCGGATCGAGAGAACTTTCCCGGGAACTGCCAACCCTTTCTTTTGATGCGTCAGCCTCTGGGAACAATATAATTTACCTGCTTGCCTACCCCACGGAGCGGGAAATCTTTCTGTCGAAAGGCAAAGAATGTGATGTGGGTAGTCTGATTCTTCTCTTCCTCTTTATCTTAGGCGGGATCCCTTTTCAGGTCTTTTTCACTATGTAGGTATCCTACCTTGCTTGTCTTTCAATGCCCTCCTTTCCTTAAGGCTACTTCAGGGAGTTCCTCCAAACCAAATCCTACGACTAGGGACTTTCGTCTTTACTAAAAGCCTTCTATTCAGTCTCAATCTCTCTGACTTTAGGGAGGCCCGCAAGAATGAAATGCTTTGATTGAATTTTCTCATTCTAGCGTTCACGGCTAGTCTAAAAGAAAGTCAATATACTGCCAAATTTTCTTGAAACTATCGCAGCTAAAGGTAAACAAGAGATATTTGTCGGTCTCAACCCACGGCGTATATAAACCCAGGATTCGACCTCTCACTTTAGAATGGATATTTCCGGGTCGGGGAAATTCACCTTTTTTTTTCTTTTGTGCGCAATAGCACGAATCTTGCATTGAGCCTTTGCTTTGCTTGAACTTCTGATCCCTAGGCTGTTCTTGGACTTGAAACCTACTATTTAGATGAAAGCCTATGGAGCGGAGCCAAGTTCGAACTAATAGGCCATAAGAAAAGCCCACTACGCTACGTAGTCTTGTCTGATTCTTCTTTTTTAGATATTATGTCCTTATAGTTGTCAAGCTTCTTCCTTCCTTGGAAGGCAGGCCAGGCATACTCTTTTCCTATTCATATGGTTCTCCTTCTCCTACGTAACGGAGATTCTTTATCAAAAGGACAGATAAGCCCATAAAAAGTGGAAGAACGACAGCAAATAGAAACTACTGGGACGCCCTCCTTTGAAGCTGCCTCTTGCCTTTGCCAATACTGGAAGCTCATTCTCTTCCATGAAGCACCCTTCTTCTTTGGTTATTCAAAGAATTCCATGAAAGAATGAGGCTGAACTCTGAATATAGAGGTTACGGGGACGAACAAGACCTATTCAAGATCGAATACAGCCCCTCGTCGATCCCCGAGCGAAAGCGATCTGAACATGAAAATTCTTTTCACCTTGTTCGCAATATTCTTTGCACCTGATGGATAGTCCTTCGGACCTGTCTTATGGCGCCTATATCAATCAGGATTCTGATAATAGGGGAGGTGGAAGGCAGCTGGGTTAGGAGCTAAAGTCGACGAATCCCTCAATTTGCTTTTAGCACATTTCCGTTTTTATGGCATCAAGCAGGAGTTCTTGTTTTATAATTGAATAAAGGGAGACGACTTCGGCTATGGAAGGGAAGTTAGGCTTCAGAGAAAGACAGATAATTCACCCGCGTTTGGAGTCATAAACATAAGTACGTACACCGGAAAAAGGTGTAAAAAAAAGGCGTCTTTAGATTTCCCAAACCTTCCCAGGCGAAAAAGGCCTGCCCTTACTTTCCGAAACTGACAAGGTGAAAGCCTCTTAGTTTCCTAGAGAGAATTCAGAGGTTAGCTCCTAGCTAGCCAAGAGCTCAAAAAGAAGAAAGTCAAAAACAATGCAAGAGCAGCCCGGTCACATCAGACGATTCATCCTCATATCTTTGTCTCAATCCGGAAGAGGCGAAAGGAAGAACATCCAGCCCCGTCCTTCTCACGCAATATGCTTTGCGCCTTGTTGCAGGATTTCTACGATTTATGAGATTTTAGAGAGATATATAGAAATCTCATTTTTTTTTTGATGAGACCTGTCCGAAGGACTATTCATCATATTTTCGAGAATAGATTGAGATTGGGAATCTTTGCTAAAACCCCGGGAAAAGGGTAGGAAATCTCTATTTTCCCCGCATTTTAGTCCATTTATCACATTCAAAGGAGTAAAGGAGGTATAACTGAAAAAGGGAAAGTGGGCCCAGCCCAGGATGAGCGAAGGCAGCTTTGGAGAGAGAAAGAAGAAAGAAGGTAAGATCGAGGCAAAGCAGATGTTCAAGGGTTCACGCCCTCGGATCGAGACCCGAGCCCAGTCTGAGTACTCCTATCTCGATAGGGAGCCCCATGAAAAGAAAGACGAAGCTCTCCCAGCAGAGTTGGAGAAAGATGATCATTCTTCATTCTTCTAAACCTACTATTCTTCTATAAAAAGAGAAAAAGAAATTCATTCAACTCCAACGGAGCGGAATTCAGCCTATCCTGATAAAGACTATTCATAAGACTGGAGGGTACTATCAAGGGTCCTGCTGGTTTACCCGGAGGACCATCCATAAAGGAGAGCAAAATCTCAAATTCGCAAGTCAAATTCTCTAATGGATAGGCCTTTAAAGTGGGCGCAGTTGAGGTCTACAATATCCATTCTTCCCGCGTAGTGGGTATCTTGCTTTCGCAATATTCTTTGCGCCTTTCTTTCTCCTAATTTGTGAACTCATTAACGAGAATTCAAGAATCATTATGAAATGAAAGAATAATTATGAATCTGCTAGATTTCAGACTAGTCCTTCGTGGAGGGAAATCCAGAATAGACCTCTCTTTATCCGTCCGAAGGACTATCCACTAGAAGTTTGAAATCAAACTATGTGAATTTCTTTTATAGGCTTGATTCTTTCATTGCAATTTCCCGGCTTTTTTGCTTCTTTTTCATAGTCAATCTCAGATTTCTATTTAACGAAAATAGAGAAAAAACAAGGCATTTGACTTGATTTCTTGCTACTTCCCTATGGGCAAAACCTAGCAAAATCCGGGAATTCACTCCGTAAAAACAAGGTTATGAAAGAAGAATGATTCTTGAATTCTCGTTAATGAGTGAATTATTCTTTTCTTTTCTTGACTTTGAACAGGTCCGGAGTCCGCAGGATGCGACTATCAAGGGTCCGGAAGATTCATCTGTAGTCCGAAGTCCGCAGTCCGTCCGGAAGAGCTATCTGTAGTCCTACGTCCGTCCGGAAGAGCTATCTGTAGTCCGGAGTCCGGAAGATTCATCTGTAGTCCGTAGGATTTATCCGGAGGACCTTCCTTAAGGGGTAGGAGTAGGACCTTCCTTAAGGGAAGGAGTAGTCCGTAGGATTTATCCGGAGGACCTTCCTTAAGGGGTAGGAGTAGTCCGGAAGATTCATCTGTAGTCCGAAGTCCGCAGGATGAATCCGGAGGACCGTCCATTAGAAGGAGGACCTTCCTTAAGGGTAGGAGTCCATAAAAAACTAGGAGTAGTCCGTAGTCCGCAGGATGAATCCGGAGGACCGTCCATTAGAAGGAGGACCTTCCTTAAGGGAAGAAGGAGGACCGTCCATTAGAAGGAGGACCATCCATAAAGGAAAGGGAAGAAGCGGACTGAGGCGCATCAAAAAAAAGGTTGAAGATGAGCTTGATTTTCAAATATTCTTTGCTCGGGTCAGATGGAGCATGAAGAAGGGTCACACCACCCATAGCGTCGGATCGGGGTTGGGGAAGAGGGGTAGGGACCACTAGGTGGGGCCTACTATAGATGATAGGTTAGAACCTTCTCGACCAGAGTACATTCTCTAGTTCTCATAGGTAACTTCAAATCTAAGGAAAAGAATCTGTACGAAAGTCAATGAAAAGTTCGAGTCTTGTGTAGAGAGGGGAGAGCAAGGGCTGGATTTCCGCTCGAAAGACAAGTCCTTTCTGTAGTTTCAGCATTTGCCTCATCCGTGGGTGGTAGGGTTTCGTCACGCCTCATCAAAGTTCTTCATTGACTTGACTCCCATGAGATTCACTCTTTTCAGACGTTCAAACCCTCTTTCACATCAAATGCAGGCATTCCAACAAGAAAAAGGATTGCGGCTTCCTGTACCGCGGCTTCAGTCTCTTAATAACTACGAAGCCCCACCCCAGTCCCAGTCGCGGGGGTAAGTCAAAAGCCCAGAGCACCTTTCAAGGTTGAACCAGAAGTTTTCTCGTAAAAAACCTTTCTTTTCGCAAATTCTTTGCTCCTGACGTTTAGAAGAGAAATGGAATCCCGGTTGGGGACGTTGAGCGACCATACGAAGGAGATTGAAGTGAGAGAAGATGATAGTGGTTCTAACCGTCAACTCATCTGGAGCTTGATTTTTAACAACATCGATCAGTCGCTTCTCAAATTCTCAATATTCTTTGAACAAGGCTTCCGCTTAAATGTAGATGTAGAAAAGATTCCACAGCTCCGAAGGAGGAGCAAAGAGGTTAATATGTCCTTATCAATTCAATATTCTTTGCGCCTTCTGTCAATATTCTTCTCAAGAATATCCCTGTCTTATGGCACCTACGTTTTCGAAATATTCTTTGGGCCTCCGTAGTGGTATCGAATATTGCGAGGAGTCATGATCCTTCATATTTCATTGAACCTTGCACTCCTTTCTTCTTTTCTTAGATAAATGCGCTTCTCAATAGCACGAATCTTACATTGAGCCTCTCCTTTCAGTCGTCCGGAGGCTCTTTGAATTTGATATTGCGGTCTTATGGAGCCAGAAAAGGGCAATATTCTTTGCGCCTTCTGACTTCTTTATCCATATAGAATGAGGCGAAGGACAGGTTTCATAGGTTGAGGCAGAGGTTAGAGATCTTTCTCTTTTCATTCTCCCTTGTCAGCGCGACCAAAAATAGATCGCACTACGGGGTAGGATAGAAATAGGAATAAGTCTTCTCATTTCGTAAGCGAGAACTACCGAGGGGTTCGGTCCGAGCGGTATTTTTTTTCCAGTGAAAACTTCCAGAGAGAATGAGCGAAGGAGTCAGTCTCATTCAGTAGGCTTTTGAGTCCGGAATACGGAATTCACTCCATGAGTAAGGAAAAGAATGATGAAATTGTGCACATTGCTCTTTCATTCTCGGAGAGGTTAGACAGCTGAGAACTAAGAATCATCGGGGCCCTCTTTAAGATCTGAAGTATGAAAGTAGAAGAAGAAGTCGGTCGAGAGGAATTTTCCGTTATAGGCTTGAAGGCGCGAAGCGCGAAGGCAATAAAAGAAAGAGGAGACTGAAATCCTCGGATCGAGAAAAGGGTGGTCGTGCCTCGTCCACTTTCGTGGAGTAGTTCTTTGGCATGGCATGCTCTTCTTGTCGACTTTTGACCTTTTAGAACTCATCGACCGCCTCGCAATATTCTTTGCGCCTTTGTTTTTGGAGTATTAAGACCGACGGAGCAAAGAAAGCTAGGTTAATACTCCTACCCCTTTCCCTTGCGGATAGTCCTACAGATGAATCTTCCGGACTCCGGATAAATCCTACGGACTACTCCTTCCCTTTCTAATGGATAGTCCTACAGATGAATCTTCCGGACTACTCCTACCCCTTAAGGAAGGTCCTCCTTCTAATGGACGGTCCTCCGGGTAAACCTGCGGACTACGGACTACAGATGAATCTTCCGGACTCCGGACTACAGATAGCTCTTCCGGACGGACTCCGGACGGCTCAAAGAATTTGAGATTAGGGATAGCTCTTACTTGGAAGCGAAAGGATGAATTCAATATTCGAGGACTATGAAACCTATTACTTTGAGTCGCAGACGTTAGGCTCAAAGGATATTGAGCGAAAGGATCACTCCGAAGGAGGCGCAAAGATCGTGGCCCACGTAGCGGTGCCATAAGACAGGTCCGAAGGCGTCACAGGTCCTCCGGACTGCGACTGAGGCGCAATGAAATATGCCTTGAATGAGGAGGCTCAATGTAAGATTCGTGCTATTGCGGCTATTACTTTGCTTTGAGTCGCAGACGTTAGGAGTCTTATCTCTTCTCTTAGAAATCTACCAGTCTCATCACCCCATAAATCAAGTCCACAGATTGTCCTTAGTGGAATACGGCTATTTTTTGGTCCTAAGGCGCCATAAGACAGGGATATTGTTGGAAAGTCTAATCTTTCTCTGGGTTAATATGGATAGTCCTCCAAAGTCAAATTCTCTAATGGATAGTCATCTGCACCCTTGTTTTTGCGCCTTCTTTTTCTTCTTCGCGCATCTGGTCCGAAGGACTGACCGCAGAGGTTTGAATACTTTTTCTCAATATTCTTTGAGCCTAGCGGAGGTTTCAGTTCCAGGCAATATTCTTTGCTCCTAGCGCCAGAAAAGAAAGAATGTCATCGTAATCTCATATTTCATTGACCGTTAGGCGCCATAAGACAGGGATATTGTTGGACCGGAGGACTATCCATTTAATATATAGGACTTGTTTATGGAACTTTTTAAGTGCTTTCGTCTTATTTTTAGGTTTAGAAGAAAGAGCTCGAGTCGATGAACTAGTTAGAAGGTGGGCTTTCTTCTTCTTCCTCTTTACCGCCTCAATGAAATCCGCAATATTCTTTGCACCATCAAACAAAGGTCCAGGGTCCGAAGGCGCAATTCAATATGCGTTGCGTGAGGTGCAAAGAGTTCGAGACAAGACGGAATTGACTTCTCTAATTACGAGATAATGGGGAGATTTCTCATGCAATCCATTCGTTGCCTGAACTTTGCTTTGCAATACCGCTCTGTGGGAATCAGACTAATCCGTGTACAAGAAGAGAGCTCTGGGAAAACTCCCCCGATCTCGGGAACCTTCTGCGCCCCAGCCCAAGCAAGTCAAGCCTCCTTGATCGACCTATGTTCTACCTTCATTCTCGTCCTTATTCCCTGAATTGGGTTGAGAAAGCACGAAAAATCCTCCATTTGAACATCCAAAGTAGTAGGTAGGCGGTTGAATCAGACCCCGATCTGAAAAGAGGTGTCCCTTTGACGGAGTCACTGAGGGATGAGAGCCAGAGGAGGCGTGGATAGGTGCCCAACCGCGCTCGGGCCCACGTAGCGGTAGAAAGAACGAAAGTCGAGCAGGAAATCCGGCAGTTAGAGGTCTACGACCGATAGCAATAGGGTGAGTCGGGTCTTTCTTTCTTTTCTATATTCTGAATTCCATTACTGAATTTGAGTCAGCTAGGTTCAAAGAATATTGACCAGCTAAAGAAATTTCCTACTCAAAGAACCGCGTAGTGGGCTGAAAACATGAATACTATTATTCTCTTCCTTATTAATCTTCCGAGAACATCGATAACTAAAACCTTCCAACTTTCTCTCTTATGTTTTGTTTATGGCGTAGAAGGCGTAGAAGGAGGATAGGCGAACCTCTTACTAGTAGGCAAAGCAAAGGCAAAGGACGGCTCGACTGAAAGGAGTCAATGAACAAGGGTCCAAGGCTTTCTCGTTCAAAGCCAATTTGGCTAAGATCTCATTCCCCGAGCCGAGATAGGATGAGGCTAACCCTCTTTCTCAACTTCTCTTTCTGAAAGAACCGGAACTCTTAAGCAAGGAATTAAGCAAGGAAATAGGTCCCCGAGTCTTCTTTCTCTTTAAGTTATTGAATTAGCCCATCAAAAAAGACTCCACAAGAGCGGACTCAGACTAAAGAGATCATGCCGATCCCACTCCTTCCCCTCAACCTCTAGACCGAGGTCTCTCCTTCTAACCTCAAGAGCTGACTCTTCATCAAGACCTTCCCGCGTAGTGGGCCGATTCCCTGCAAGAAGGACCTAACTGCATCTTCTTCCTTAACTCTTCTTGATATCGCCCTTCCCTTAACGGGATACCGAAAGAAGGACTAATGACCGGACTAAGTCAACTTCTTAACGGAAACATAGAATGAAAGAGAGAAAGAACAAAGCAAAGAGAAGAAGAAAGGGGCACCCAACTCGGGACAGGACAGCAGCCACTACAGGGACAAGAACTTATGCAAGAAGAAGAGCTCGCCTTTACCGGACGGTAGGGCGGTCTTAGGGGAAGATTCAGGGAGAGGAGGCGCAAAGAATATTGCGGGGACACCCACGGAGCGGGGGACATCCTAGGGAGAACAAGACAGCATATCAAAACTCTCTTGATAAAGGGTAAAAGAGAGAAGAACCACAAGAGGAAGAGCTAAGAAACCTCTAAGCTCATCGGACTTCCTTCTTTCCACTAAAGATGAACGGATTCATTCTGAAAAATTCTTTGAACCAGAGCTTGATTTTTCAAGAACTGCTGAAAGAAAAGCCACTTAAGAAAGACAAGATCCGCGCACCAAGATCCTCAACCTCTCCCACTGGGGACAACGGGCCGAAACAGGGACCTCTGGTCGGGTCCAGCCAGGTTCTTCGGGGAATGAGTCTCACTCTCTTTCCGAAGGAGCTCGAGCTAAGAAGTTGACCTTCTTTAGGAGGGGACTAAAGCTTGATCATTCCTAGCTAGCCCGCGCCCAGCCTTAATGTGGGATCTTAGAACAAAGCGCTTCTGATCTGGGGTCCGCGTAGGAATAGGTTTCTAGATCTATAACCTATTTTCTCCTCAAAGAGTTGATGACAAGGGCATCAAAAACTTGGCTATTTCCCTATTACAGGAAAAGTGGATTTTCTATACTTTTCTGAGAGATAGATAATAAAGATTTTTGGAGTCCCTCTTTTTCATTCAAAGTGAGAGCTGGAATGGAAGAAAAAGAAGAAAAGACGAAGGCAGAACCTACTAAAATACTAAAATCCACTTAAGGCGCAAAGAATATTGCGGGAGGCAAGGCGCAAAGAATATTGCGAAAGCCTAGCGAACGAGAAAAAGGAAGGAATTGCATTTTGATGCAAAAGGAGTGGGAACCCACTAGTAAGAGGAAAGCCTACCATAAATCGAAAGACATAAAATAGGATAAGTTCCATTAATCAGTCCCGCAAGAAATTCGTAAATGAATCAATGAACAAGCAATGAAAAATCAAGCTCCAGATGACTTCACCCGCACTGAAACTCTGATGAACGATAATAGGCAGCAGCTTACGAGGTTCTTGCTGTGGTTGCTGGAGAAGTGAGTTTTCTTGAACTGCTTGTTCTAGCAAAGGGCTAGTGAATACCTCGAATGAGAATGCTACCGCTCCGTGGGCTTCGTCCGCAACTGAGAATACCACTTGATCTTAGAAAGAGTATCAGCTTTCTGGAACCTTCTAGAATCAGAGATATTCTACCCAACTCGGCCAACTAAGCTTCAACGGAGGAAAGAATCAGACTCATTCTTAGAGTCGAGCTTCTTCCTGCATTGGTCGTATTATTTCCGCTAACCAATACAGTCAAGCCTGCCGATTCGTCCTGGAACGACTTAGATTCTGAGTTAGGATGATCTTACCTATTACGAATAAGTCGTACCTCACCCTATTCTTGGAATAGCCGCTTGGGATCGCTCCTTCTTTCTATACAGGAAAGGATAAGGGTGGATGATAGCAGGGCCTAGCTCGGAAACATCCCTTTCGATTTCTATCTTCAATTTCAGAAAGAGAGCAAAGCAAAGAAGCTCCGCGGGAAAGCTTTCCACTCCACTTTCTAGTTTGAATGTCGAGCAGCTTTGCTCATAAGCCTATCGCTATCGGCGCATATTCCAACGGATGGATTGATTCCCTTTCCTCTTTAGATATTATGTCCACTGGGACCCGTCCAGATCCCCATATTCATTAAGCGAAGGACTAGAAATCCATTATTTTTCATGAGTGGAGTCTGAATGGCTTTCCCGGCCGAGTCTCATTCATCTGAATTAGTAGTAGGGTCGGTGCCCACGTAGCGGTATGAACTTAAGCGAGTTCTAGAAGCAAGCTAGAATACGAGACTGAGCCCACGCGTCTTTTACCTCAAAAAGAAAGGTCCAGGTGCAAAGTTCGGTTAATTACGGAAGGTCCTACTCCTAGTTTTTTATGGATGCGGATAGTCCTACTCCTTCCCTTAAGGAAGGTCCTACTCCTTTATGGACGGTCCTCCGGGTAAACCAGCTGGACCCTTTCCTCTTTATGGATGGTCCTACAGATGAATCTTCCGGACTCCGGATGAATCAGCAGGACCCTTGATAGTTCGGACTGCGGACTCCGGACGGAGGATGAATCAGCAGGACCCTTGATAGTTCTACAGATGAATCTTCCGGACTCCTAACTCCGGCGCAAAGAATATTGCGAGCCTTAATTATCGAATATTGCGAAAATTTGAGGCTCAATTCAATTTGAGGCGTTGCGTTCCGCTTTGTTTTTGTTTGCTCATACAATATCCCTGTCTTATGGAGCCTTGATTTCAGAAAAGTGGTCTAATCAATTGATTAAGTCTCGCAATATTCTTTGCACCTACTCCGATCATTCTTTGAGCCTCCGTAGGTCGTCTGAACCCTTGTTTATCCACTAATAGGTTCCGGAGGTCATTCTGACCCCTCGTCTTGACCCGTATTTCCATTATTTTTCAGTTTCAGACGACTGTAGGTGCCAGGTTAATATGGATAGTCCGGAGGACAGGTCCGAAGGCTCAAAGAATTTGAGGGATAGTCCGGAGGTTCAAAGAATATTGACAAAGAATATTGCGTCGAAGCGAAGGTTCAGCTGAATTCCTAGGGCAAAAACAAAGGTCCAGGTGCAAAGAATATTGCGAGGAGAATAGATCCATTGAATTTATGGAAATAAGGGTCAAGATGCGCCATAAGACAGGGATATTGTTGAGGATCAATGAAATGAATTTGATGAGAAAGAATATTGCGAGAAGTCATGATCCCTTTCATGCAGCTGCTTAAAAAAGAGCTTTTCATATTGCGAAGTCATGATCCCAAAGCAAAGGCCTTAAATAGGGCAATATTCTTTGCGCCTTGCACTCCTTTCTTCTTTTCTTAGATAAATGCGCTTCGCTTCTTCTCAAATTCTTTGAGCCTTAGTTAAGCGCAAAGAATATTGCGTCATGATCCCTTTCATGCAGCTGCTTAAAAAAGAGCTTTTCATTTGCGAAAAAGTATTATGGAAATAATATCCGGACTGATTTTTTATGGAACTGATTTTCAAAGATTCCACTAAAACTGAACCGCAATATTCTTTGCACCTAGGCTTTCTCCCAACAAATCTTCGTTCTTAGTTATTTGAACCTTCAATCTTTTCAAAAAGCTTATTGATTGATTCAGGGCTTAGCCCTCCTTCTTAGAACCCATTGAGGGGAGGCCCGGGAAGGGGAGAGTGGCCGAGCGGTCAAAAGCGACAGACTGTAAATCTGTTGAAGTTTTTCTACGTAGGTTCGAATCCTGCCTCTCCCACGGAGCTTCTTTGTTGTAGACTGAAGAGAAGAGAAAGGAAAGGAGGCATTCGTCGTCAGCGTAGGAAGAAGGCCGACCGAGCCAATATGTATGTGCTTTCTTTTTTTTTGCCGTGAAGTTCAATTGTATCGTATTTCAGTTTAGAGAGGTTGCCGAATTACTACGATCTATAGATTCCCATCGATAGACAATCCCAACCAGAATAGAAGCGAGTCGCTTCCGCTTTGGCTTGTAGTCCTTGTCTTTTAGCTTATGTAGTGGTCGGCCTTCCGACACGCGCGCGCCCGCCAGAATGCCCCCTTGCTTCTGCACGAAGCCCAAGCCAATACATAGGATAGGCGAAGGAAAGACCCCCCATTTCATAGCGCCTGGGGAAGGCAAGTTTGATCGAGGATTGGAGGCGCGACAGGCTCAATTCAGAAATGGATAGTCCGGAGGTTCAAAGAATATTGACTAGACTTCCAGGTTAATATGGATAGTCCGGAGGACAGGTCCGAAGGCTCAAAG
>JACWES010000019.1:19230-41730 GCA_025688845.1 Cucumis hystrix
ATCCATTCGTTGCCTGAACTTTGCTTTGCAATACCGCTCTGTGGGAATCAGACTAATCCGTGTACAAGAAGAGAGCTCTGGGAAAACTCCCCCGATCTCGGGAACCTTCTGCGCCCCAGCCCAAGCAAGTCAAGCCTCCTTGATCGACCTATGTTCTACCTTCATTCTCGTCCTTATTCCCTGAATTGGGTTGAGAAAGCACGAAAAATCCTCCATTTGAACATCCAAAGTAGTAGGTAGGCGGTTGAATCAGACCCCGATCTGAAAAGAGGTGTCCCTTTGACGGAGTCACTGAGGGATGAGAGCCAGAGGAGGCGTGGATAGGTGCCCAACCGCGCTCGGGCCCACGTAGCGGTAGAAAGAACGAAAGTCGAGCAGGAAATCCGGCAGTTAGAGGTCTACGACCGATAGCAATAGGGTGAGTCGGGTCTTTCTTTCTTTTCTATATTCTGAATTCCATTACTGAATTTGAGTCAGCTAGGTTCAAAGAATATTGACCAGCTAAAGAAATTTCCTACTCAAAGAACCGCGTAGTGGGCTGAAAACATGAATACTATTATTCTCTTCCTTATTAATCTTCCGAGAACATCGATAACTAAAACCTTCCAACTTTCTCTCTTATGTTTTGTTTATGGCGTAGAAGGCGTAGAAGGAGGATAGGCGAACCTCTTACTAGTAGGCAAAGCAAAGGCAAAGGACGGCTCGACTGAAAGGAGTCAATGAACAAGGGTCCAAGGCTTTCTCGTTCAAAGCCAATTTGGCTAAGATCTCATTCCCCGAGCCGAGATAGGATGAGGCTAACCCTCTTTCTCAACTTCTCTTTCTGAAAGAACCGGAACTCTTAAGCAAGGAATTAAGCAAGGAAATAGGTCCCCGAGTCTTCTTTCTCTTTAAGTTATTGAATTAGCCCATCAAAAAAGACTCCACAAGAGCGGACTCAGACTAAAGAGATCATGCCGATCCCACTCCTTCCCCTCAACCTCTAGACCGAGGTCTCTCCTTCTAACCTCAAGAGCTGACTCTTCATCAAGACCTTCCCGCGTAGTGGGCCGATTCCCTGCAAGAAGGACCTAACTGCATCTTCTTCCTTAACTCTTCTTGATATCGCCCTTCCCTTAACGGGATACCGAAAGAAGGACTAATGACCGGACTAAGTCAACTTCTTAACGGAAACATAGAATGAAAGAGAGAAAGAACAAAGCAAAGAGAAGAAGAAAGGGGCACCCAACTCGGGACAGGACAGCAGCCACTACAGGGACAAGAACTTATGCAAGAAGAAGAGCTCGCCTTTACCGGACGGTAGGGCGGTCTTAGGGGAAGATTCAGGGAGAGGAGGCGCAAAGAATATTGCGGGGACACCCACGGAGCGGGGGACATCCTAGGGAGAACAAGACAGCATATCAAAACTCTCTTGATAAAGGGTAAAAGAGAGAAGAACCACAAGAGGAAGAGCTAAGAAACCTCTAAGCTCATCGGACTTCCTTCTTTCCACTAAAGATGAACGGATTCATTCTGAAAAATTCTTTGAACCAGAGCTTGATTTTTCAAGAACTGCTGAAAGAAAAGCCACTTAAGAAAGACAAGATCCGCGCACCAAGATCCTCAACCTCTCCCACTGGGGACAACGGGCCGAAACAGGGACCTCTGGTCGGGTCCAGCCAGGTTCTTCGGGGAATGAGTCTCACTCTCTTTCCGAAGGAGCTCGAGCTAAGAAGTTGACCTTCTTTAGGAGGGGACTAAAGCTTGATCATTCCTAGCTAGCCCGCGCCCAGCCTTAATGTGGGATCTTAGAACAAAGCGCTTCTGATCTGGGGTCCGCGTAGGAATAGGTTTCTAGATCTATAACCTATTTTCTCCTCAAAGAGTTGATGACAAGGGCATCAAAAACTTGGCTATTTCCCTATTACAGGAAAAGTGGATTTTCTATACTTTTCTGAGAGATAGATAATAAAGATTTTTGGAGTCCCTCTTTTTCATTCAAAGTGAGAGCTGGAATGGAAGAAAAAGAAGAAAAGACGAAGGCAGAACCTACTAAAATACTAAAATCCACTTAAGGCGCAAAGAATATTGCGGGAGGCAAGGCGCAAAGAATATTGCGAAAGCCTAGCGAACGAGAAAAAGGAAGGAATTGCATTTTGATGCAAAAGGAGTGGGAACCCACTAGTAAGAGGAAAGCCTACCATAAATCGAAAGACATAAAATAGGATAAGTTCCATTAATCAGTCCCGCAAGAAATTCGTAAATGAATCAATGAACAAGCAATGAAAAATCAAGCTCCAGATGACTTCACCCGCACTGAAACTCTGATGAACGATAATAGGCAGCAGCTTACGAGGTTCTTGCTGTGGTTGCTGGAGAAGTGAGTTTTCTTGAACTGCTTGTTCTAGCAAAGGGCTAGTGAATACCTCGAATGAGAATGCTACCGCTCCGTGGGCTTCGTCCGCAACTGAGAATACCACTTGATCTTAGAAAGAGTATCAGCTTTCTGGAACCTTCTAGAATCAGAGATATTCTACCCAACTCGGCCAACTAAGCTTCAACGGAGGAAAGAATCAGACTCATTCTTAGAGTCGAGCTTCTTCCTGCATTGGTCGTATTATTTCCGCTAACCAATACAGTCAAGCCTGCCGATTCGTCCTGGAACGACTTAGATTCTGAGTTAGGATGATCTTACCTATTACGAATAAGTCGTACCTCACCCTATTCTTGGAATAGCCGCTTGGGATCGCTCCTTCTTTCTATACAGGAAAGGATAAGGGTGGATGATAGCAGGGCCTAGCTCGGAAACATCCCTTTCGATTTCTATCTTCAATTTCAGAAAGAGAGCAAAGCAAAGAAGCTCCGCGGGAAAGCTTTCCACTCCACTTTCTAGTTTGAATGTCGAGCAGCTTTGCTCATAAGCCTATCGCTATCGGCGCATATTCCAACGGATGGATTGATTCCCTTTCCTCTTTAGATATTATGTCCACTGGGACCCGTCCAGATCCCCATATTCATTAAGCGAAGGACTAGAAATCCATTATTTTTCATGAGTGGAGTCTGAATGGCTTTCCCGGCCGAGTCTCATTCATCTGAATTAGTAGTAGGGTCGGTGCCCACGTAGCGGTATGAACTTAAGCGAGTTCTAGAAGCAAGCTAGAATACGAGACTGAGCCCACGCGTCTTTTACCTCAAAAAGAAAGGTCCAGGTGCAAAGTTCGGTTAATTACGGAAGGTCCTACTCCTAGTTTTTTATGGATGCGGATAGTCCTACTCCTTCCCTTAAGGAAGGTCCTACTCCTTTATGGACGGTCCTCCGGGTAAACCAGCTGGACCCTTTCCTTTATGGATGGTCCTACAGATGAATCTTCCGGACTCCGGATGAATCAGCAGGACCCTTGATAGTTCGGACTGCGGACTCCGGACGGAGGATGAATCAGCAGGACCCTTGATAGTTCTACAGATGAATCTTCCGGACTCCTAACTCCGGCGCAAAGAATATTGCGAGCCTTAATTATCGAATATTGCGAAAATTTGAGGCTCAATTCAATTTGAGGCGTTGCGTTCCGCTTTGTTTTTGTTTGCTCATACAATATCCCTGTCTTATGGAGCCTTGATTTCAGAAAAGTGGTCTAATCAATTGATTAAGTCTCGCAATATTCTTTGCACCTACTCCGATCATTCTTTGAGCCTCCGTAGGTCGTCTGAACCCTTGTTTATCCACTAATAGGTTCCGGAGGTCATTCTGACCCCTCGTCTTGACCCGTATTTCCATTATTTTTCAGTTTCAGACGACTGTAGGTGCCAGGTTAATATGGATAGTCCGGAGGACAGGTCCGAAGGCTCAAAGAATTTGAGGGATAGTCCGGAGGTTCAAAGAATATTGACAAAGAATATTGCGTCGAAGCGAAGGTTCAGCTGAATTCCTAGGGCAAAAACAAAGGTCCAGGTGCAAAGAATATTGCGAGGAGAATAGATCCATTGAATTTATGGAAATAAGGGTCAAGATGCGCCATAAGACAGGGATATTGTTGAGGATCAATGAAATGAATTTGATGAGAAAGAATATTGCGAGAAGTCATGATCCCTTTCATGCAGCTGCTTAAAAAAGAGCTTTTCATATTGCGAAGTCATGATCCCAAAGCAAAGGCCTTAAATAGGGCAATATTCTTTGCGCCTTGCACTCCTTTCTTCTTTTCTTAGATAAATGCGCTTCGCTTCTTCTCAAATTCTTTGAGCCTTAGTTAAGCGCAAAGAATATTGCGTCATGATCCCTTTCATGCAGCTGCTTAAAAAAGAGCTTTTCATTTGCGAAAAAGTATTATGGAAATAATATCCGGACTGATTTTTTATGGAACTGATTTTCAAAGATTCCACTAAAACTGAACCGCAATATTCTTTGCACCTAGGCTTTCTCCCAACAAATCTTCGTTCTTAGTTATTTGAACCTTCAATCTTTTCAAAAAGCTTATTGATTGATTCAGGGCTTAGCCCTCCTTCTTAGAACCCATTGAGGGGAGGCCCGGGAAGGGGAGAGTGGCCGAGCGGTCAAAAGCGACAGACTGTAAATCTGTTGAAGTTTTTCTACGTAGGTTCGAATCCTGCCTCTCCCACGGAGCTTCTTTGTTGTAGACTGAAGAGAAGAGAAAGGAAAGGAGGCATTCGTCGTCAGCGTAGGAAGAAGGCCGACCGAGCCAATATGTATGTGCTTTCTTTTTTTTTGCCGTGAAGTTCAATTGTATCGTATTTCAGTTTAGAGAGGTTGCCGAATTACTACGATCTATAGATTCCCATCGATAGACAATCCCAACCAGAATAGAAGCGAGTCGCTTCCGCTTTGGCTTGTAGTCCTTGTCTTTTAGCTTATGTAGTGGTCGGCCTTCCGACACGCGCGCGCCCGCCAGAATGCCCCCTTGCTTCTGCACGAAGCCCAAGCCAATACATAGGATAGGCGAAGGAAAGACCCCCCATTTCATAGCGCCTGGGGAAGGCAAGTTTGATCGAGGATTGGAGGCGCGACAGGCTCAATTCAGAAATGGATAGTCCGGAGGTTCAAAGAATATTGACTAGACTTCCAGGTTAATATGGATAGTCCGGAGGACAGGTCCGAAGGCTCAAAGAATTTGAGGAATGAGTGCAAGCGAAAACTAATAGATTGAATAGTCCTTCGGACGGATACCGCACCTCGCAATATTTTCAGTGGAATAAGACTGATCTTCCGCCTTTGTTTTTGACTCCTTGCTATTTAATGGATAAACAAGTCCTCCGGACGGGTCCAGCAAAAACAAAGCGGAAAACGCAAGTCAAATTCTCTAATGGATAGGCCTTGCACTCCTTAATAGAAAGCCGAGCCTTTATTTGCACGCAATATTCTTTGCACCTTGTTTTTGTTCTTCGGGCCTTCTACGCTTAATATGGGGATCTGATCTTTGCTCCTAACGGAGGGGTCCGACCGCCCCGTGGGAATAAGATGAAAGTAGCGGAGTAGTTTGAAAGAAAGGATATAAGTTTCAGTGGAATAAAGGGAGATAGGCTTGAATCTTTTTAGTAGGAAAATCAAGGTCCAGGTGACGGAAGAAAAAGTCAAAAGTCTATCCCTGTCATTGAACAGATTCATTGAGGACTTTCATCTTCTATATTATGAGGCTTACTAGTAATGCTGAAGTTCCTCCTACGGGAATCAAAAGTGAAAGGAAGGAATAAGGACTCAAATTCTTTGAGCCTCCGGAGCCTTCATCATTTCATTTTGATGCCTTCTACGGCGTTCAAGTCAAAGAGTATTCAAGATCAGAGTTTCAGAGCTTTATCAAAACTTATCTTTATCTTGTCTTTGAAGAAAGCAATAAAAAAAGTGAAGACGAGCTATATACTCCGAAGGACGTCGTCTGGACCCAGCCGTAGGCTTCTTAAAATAGTGAGGAGAACTATCAAGGGTCCTGCTGATTCAAACAACAAAGGTCCAGGGTCCGCAGTCCGGAAGATGAATCTGTAGGACTATCCATTAAAACTTTTAAATAGAACCGTAGTCCGAAGTCCGCAGTCCGGAAGATTCATCTGTAGTCCGTAGTCCGCAGGAAACAAAGGTCCAGAACTATCAAGGGTCCTGCTGATTCATCCGGAGTCCGTAGTCCGCAGGATGCGACTATCAAGGGTCCGGAAGATTCATCTGTAGGACTATCCGCAAGGGAAGAAGGAGTCCGGAAGATTCATCTGTAGGACCATCCATTAGAAAGGGAAGAAGGAGTCCGGAAGATTCATCTGTAGGACTATCCGCAAGGGAAGAAGGAGGACCATCCATAAAGGAAAGGGAAAGGAGTAGAACTATAAAGGGTCCAGCTGGTTTACCCGGAGTCCGGAAGATTCATCTGTAGGACTATCCGCAAGGGAAAGGAGTAGGACCATCCATTAGAAAGGGAAGAAGGAGTCCGGAGTCCGGAAGATTCATCTGTAGTCCGAAGGATTTATCCGGAGGACCTTCCTTAAGGGTAGGAGTAGGACTATCCGCAAGGGAAAGGAGTAGGACCATCCATTAGAAACCGAACTTTGCGCCTGGACTGGACTAGAAATCCATTATTTTTCACTTTTATCCGGCTGCTCCTACGGAGGCGCCATAACCATAAGACAGGGATATTGTTGGAGCTTGATTTTTCATTTCAGATTTCTTGAGTTGCGCTCCTTAACAGAATAAGGAATTCGCTTCTCCCCTCTCCTTACAGTCGAGTTATTTCATAACCTTCGCCTCGCAAATTCTTTGCACCTTGCGCTCCGTCCGAAGGACTCGTTTTCTCTTCTTAGATAAATGCGCTTCGCTTCGCGCCTCCGGACCATTAATCAGTCCTTCGCCTCATTCTTAAGTCATCAAATTCAGGCTCAAGATGAGATTCTTTCTTTTCTGGCGGCTTAATAAGCGAGTCATGATCCCTTTAAAGCAGACGTTAGGAGCAATTCAATATATCCTAGGCTTGATTCATGAAAGCTATAAAACCCTAAAATAGCAAGGAGTCTTATGGAACTTAAAGGACTTCGGTTCAATAGGGTAGAGTCTCATCACCCCATTAATAAAGTTTGGAGTCTTATGGAACTTGAATAAGGAGCGGAGCAAAAACAAAGGTCCAGGTGACTATTCAATCTATTTATTGAGAAGAGGACGGCTCGGGATGGATTTAGGAGTCTTTGTGCGAGCCGTATGCGGTGAGAGTCGCACGTACGGTAACGAGGGGGGTTCGCGTCTATACGTGTAGTGTGGTGGTTGGGCCTACCCACCCTATTTGTTCCATGATCTATGGGTCTACTGGAGCTACCCACTTCGATCAATTAGCCAAGATTTTGACCGGATACGAAATCACTGGTGCTCGATCTAGTGGTATTTTTATGGGGATTCTATCTATCGCTGTAGGATTCCTATTCAAGATCACTGCAGTTCCTTTTCGGGCGGCTGTAGGACGGACGGCCGCCTATAGGTGGTAGGGTAGGGTGGGTGGTACCGCTCAGATTGTGGCCAATCTTCCTAACCGCGCGCGGGCCGGGCTTAGAGCGCGTGAAACTCATCACTACCTCGTAAGGGCGTTGAGACCATAGCATGTTACACGAAAGCGCCGCTTTCTCTGTAGTGTTGTCACACAGCAGCCCGCCTAGAAGAGCCACTCGCTCTGTAGTGTTGTCACATAAGATAAGCACGCCGCCCGCCTGCTGGCCGGGCGAATCGAAGTTCTCTTCCGGTCAACTGTCCACCCAGTCAAGTGCAAAAAACACAGTAGAATCACGCAAGGCACGCAGCTGGTGTGCTTCCTGCCCGCGAGGAAAGAAAGAAGAGCGACAGGGTTGAGTTCAGATTTGACTGTTTGCAGCATGGGAGCGGATTACCCAAAAAATCCCTGGGAACAATGAAAAAAAAGATATCTCGGTAACGAAAACTATGGGGGGCTGTATTGGCGAGATCCAACGGTGAACAGCTGCCCAAAAGAAAAACCGCCTGGAAGTCCGAGGACCTTTAGTACCGTACCCTACCCCCAAACCAGCAGCCTTCGCGCCAAGCAAGACCGCCCTTGTCCCTTTCCTTTCTCCATTCCGCCTCCTTCTTTCTTAGCTTTGTTCCAATCGAGTCTAAGGCAAAGAGTGGAAAGTATACCTATTTTTTTACCTACTTGACGATAGAATATGCGAGAGCAAGAACAAGACTAAGAAGTCTCGGTGCGAAGAAAGTTCAACAATTAAGGAAGAAGACTAGTCGGAAAGATCAAGCCTAGGTAAAGAATCTATCAACTCTTAATCACGATACGGAGCGGTGCGAAGCAGCGAGAAAGAGGATTTAGAAAAGAGCTTGATTATCTTATTATTAGTTCTTATAAGAAAAGAAGAAGATTTGAAAGAAAGGAAGAGAGAGTCCGTCTATAAATGAACTTTGCTCCGTCGGCTGAATTCATTGAGAGAAAGAATTTGAGAAGGAGTATAGTTTGAAAGAAAGGATATAAGAGGAAAGCCATAAAAAAAGTTCAGACGAGACTATAAATAACTTTGCTCCTACTCCTACCCTTTCCTTTATGGATGGTCCTCCGGATAAATCCTTCGGACTACTCCTACCCTTTCCTTTATGGATGGTCCTCCGGATAAATCCTTCGGACTACTCCTAATCCATTGCGGAATGTCCTACTCCTTTATGGATGGTCCTCCGGGTAAACCAGCTGGACCCTTTCTAATGGATGGTCCTACTCCTTTATGGACGGTCCTCCGGGTAAACCCTGCGGACTTCGGACTACTCCTAGTTTTTTATGGATAAGGAAGGTCCTACTCCTACCCTTAAGGAAGGTCCTCCTTCTAATGGACGGTCCTCCGGGTAAACCTGCGGACTTCGGACTACTCCTAATGGATGGTCCTACAGATAGCTCTTCCGGACGGACTCCGGACTACAGATAGCTCTTCCGGACGGACTCCGGACTACAGATGAATCTTCCGGACTCCGGACTACAGATTCATCTTCCGGACTCCGGACGAGTCAGGCGCAAAGAATATTGCGAGGCTCAATTCCGTTAATATGGATAAGTCCTTCGGACCTGTGAAATCCAAAAAATAGGCATATTGACAAAGACGCAATATTCTTTGGGCCTTCGTAGCTTAATAATGGCCCACGTAGCGGTTCAAAGAATATTTCACTCATTCACGCAATATTCTTTGCGCCTTCGCTCCAAATAAAGTAATAGCTATTCTCAGAAGGCTGAATTCATTGAGAGGATCAATGAAATTTGATGATGATGAGTTGCGTGAGAAAGAATATTGCGAGAAGTCATGATCCCGAAAAAGACTGATTGCAGCCGCTTAAAAAAGCGCTTTTCATATTGCGGTATTATGGAGCTTATAAAGTATTATGGAGCTTCAAAAGTCTTATGGAAATAATATCCGGACTGATCGATGTTATTGGCTCGACTGAATCAATGAACAAAGGTTCAAAGAATGATCGACTGCCTTAATAAATCAGTCTGCGGAAGACGGAGCGGGATTCCTCCGCTACGTGGGCTTTTGCTTACTAATAATGCTGAAGGTTCCGGACGCCTTTGTTCATTGATTGCGCTCATACTCACTTCATAGGCTTCGCTTCTTTCTCTCGCACTCCTCTTAAGTCGATCTTCTTCGAAGCCTTCGGTCGAGTCTTATGGATATTTTTGCCTCTTTAGAGTCCTTACAATATCCCTGTCTTATGGATCCTCAGTCCTTGTTTATATCCATAATTAAGGTTTGGAAGGAATTGA
This sequence comes from Cucumis hystrix, assembly GCA_025688845.1. Classification (NCBI taxonomy): domain Eukaryota; kingdom Viridiplantae; phylum Streptophyta; class Magnoliopsida; order Cucurbitales; family Cucurbitaceae; genus Cucumis; species Cucumis hystrix. The sequence continues at coordinate 28,953 of JACWES010000019.1, forward strand.
ATTTTGATGCCGTAGGAGGCGCAATGAAATATGCGAAAGCAGGAACATTCATTCAAGCCTAGGAGATGAAAGTCAGGGGAATTGAATTTTGATGCCTCCTTCTTCCTTATCAATATTCTTTGAACCTCTAGTTATAAGGACTCAAATTCTCTAATGGATAGTCATCTGGACCCCTTATAATTGGGGGCCATAGATCTTTGCACCTAATCGCATCGCAATATTCTTTGCGCCTCCTACGGGACTCAAAAGTAAGAAAGAGAAAGCCTAGCGAAGCGAAGCTAAAGGCGCAAAGAATATTGCTCTCTTTATATATTGTGCTCCGTCCTCAGTCGCAATTTAGAAAGGATCCAGTCCGAAGGTTAATATGGATTTCTTAGTCCTCCGGACTATCCATATTCAATCAGAACCTTCTACGTCCGTCTCTCTTATTTATGGGACTCCTTCTACGTTGTGCTTCTCTTCTTATTTCTTTCTTCTCAAATTCTTTCTCTTCTAATGGGCAATATTCTTTGCTGGTCCTTAATTTGGAAATCTTGTTGATGACTCATCTGGTCCGAAGGACTGACCGCAGAGGTTTGGTCCTTCGCTCAATGCCCACTACGCGGGAGGGATAAACAAGTAAACAAGTCCGGAGGCTCAAAGAATGCCACTATATTAATTAACCTTCGGACTGAAAAGAAAGCCGTAGGTTCAAAGAATTTGAGCGCTATTTCATAACCTTGTTCAATATTATTCGATCATTCTTTGAGCCTTGTTCATTGATTGTTCATATCCTCTTATTTCTTGACGAGGTCTGAATATCGACTTAGTTGTTTTTGTGTTCATATCTTATCGGGTTAACGCACTTTCTTTCTTTCGTTTCCGGGTTTATGGGTCAGCTAAACTCATTCCTTTTTATTATGTTGTGACGCTTTGGTTACCGGCTCAGGCTTCCAAAGGCGACCCTCTCTCGTTTCCGGCGGTTTCCGTCATTGAAGTAGCCTTTCTTTCGTCATCCTACCAAAGTACGTTTCGAAGAAGCGAGCCCTTATTAGTTTAGTAAAGTCAAGCTCCAAAAAAGGAGAGATTAACCTGCGGTGCGCTACGCCCGGCAACTCATCAAGCAATTTCTTTGCGCTTTCATTTCAGTGATGAGGTCGCAAAGAGAGGGAAGTAGGGCTCTCATTTAGTAGGGAGATTCTTCGCTTTCCTTTATCAAGTCGCTATTCAGCCCCCTTTTGACTTTGTCTTTGATTCACTAATATCAAACCCAACTAGTCGTATGAGGTGATCTTCTGTCTGCTTTGGATATGAGGAATGAAAAGGCAAAGTCCGGTTCATTGTAGTTTGTATTCGGTCTGAGATATAGGATCCAGGAAAGCGCCCTCTTTTTGTCATCCCTGCTGCTTTCCAGATTGAGTATTGAACGCATGGCCTAGGACCTGAAAATCATGTTTTCGCCTATTGGGAATACACCCCTATTTTTTTTTTCTAAGGCTAGAAAGAGAATGCCCGCCAAGTTCAGATAAGGAAATGCTTCCCCCAACCATTAAAGGAAAGGCTCGACGAGGAAGGAAAAGGCTTTCGGAGATCGAGATTGGATTTCTTTTTCATCAAAAAGAAGAAGGCCGAGGATGGCCTAGGGTGCGTCTTATCTGAAGGGAACACGCTTTTTCGACCGCGGTGGTATGATTGCCGGGCCCTCTCCTCGTTCCGCCCGCGCTCTGGCCTATTAGGTAGGATAGCAGTCTTCGGGCTTTGCCTGCCCTTGATCATAAAGAATTCCGGCTTGGCCCGGGAAAGCGCTGGCAACAAGAGAAAGGAAGGGGTCCATGTAGCTGCTGCGCCCGCCCCCTTCTTAGTCAATGGGGCAGCAGGTTCGGCATCCACTAGAAAAGAGAGAATCCACTTCAGATAACCACGCCTCTGCTAGGCAGCGTGTGGAATGGCCGAGAGCGGACCTTTTTGGATAGATAATCCAAGTCGAGAGTGGAGTTACGGAAAGAGCCGTCTGATGGAAAACGACTTTCACCTTCGGTTCAGAGAGCACTTTTTTCGTTGATCATTCCTCGTTCCCTTTCGTGTTCATTCCCCAGCGGCGAATTCGAAACTTGTGGGGCCCTATCTATTCCATCTCTCAAGCCCCGAAGAAACCCCCCCTCCCATCTGGACCTTTGTTTTTGACTCTATATATGTGGGCACCTGATATCTATGAGGGTTCACCCACCCCGGTTACAGCATTCCTTTCTATTGCGCCTAAAATCTCTATTTTTGCTAATATTTCACGTCTTTCTATTTATGGTTCCTATGGAGCTACATTGCAAGAAATCTTCTTTTTCTGCAGCATTGCTTCTATGATCTTAGGAGCACTGGCCGCCATGGCCCAAACGAAAGTCAAAAGACCTCTAGCTCATAGTTCAATTGGACATGTAGGTTATATTCGTACAGGTTTCTCATGTGGAACCATAGAAGGAATTCAATCACTACTAATTGGTATCTTTATTTATGTATTAATGACGATAGATGCATTCGCCATAGTTTTAGCATTACGGCAAACCCGTGTCAAATATATAGCGGATTTGGGCGCTCTAGCCAAAACGAATCCTATTTCGGCTATTACCTTCTCCATTACTATGTTCTCATACGCAGGAATACCCCCGTTAGCCGGTTTTTGTAGCAAATTCTATTTGTTTTTCGCCGCTTTGGGTTGTGGGGCTTACTTCCTAGCCCCAGTGGGAGTAGTGACTAGCGTTATAGGTCGTTGGGCGGCCGGAAGGTTGCCACGAGTAAGTCTGTTTGGGAGACCGAAGGCAGTTCTCCGTGCACCGGACACGTAGCTTACCTTTTCAGTTGCGAGACGGATGGGAATGCATGCTCCGAAAGATAGGGTCGAGTCTGATACATCAACCGTCTACTCAATATCCTTGTACGAGTCCACAATCACTACACGAGATGAACCTTGGTTTGGTGAATTGAAGTTGGCCCCACGGAGCGGTGTAATAGGACTCCCAGTTACTGCGCGCGATCGTATACTGAGGTGCTCCCCGCCGGTTGTTGGAACGACGCGAGCCGGGCCTCGATTCAGAAAGATTCAGGGCCAAAAAGTCTCAATAGGGGGTTACTAATTCCCCATCTCATTGGGGGCGGAAAACGAATCGACATCTCGATGTGAGACAGCCTTTGAAATTTGAGTTGGGAAAGAACGGCGAAGTCCATCCGAACCGTCCAATGAAGAATAAGAGGAGAACAAAGGGCCAATGGCGCGCGAAGCGCATGGCGGGAACGGACACGGATCAAAATCAGTGTGGAGAAGAAGCTGCCGAGCTCATTCCCTTCGCTTCCTGGGCCCAAAGCAGTGCAGTCTTTCCTGGCCAAATCAAGGATTTTTGGGGCTTCACGCAACTTAAGAAATCCATTTTTGTAGTCAGATATATGAATATAAAGATGGATGAATCTAGATCTTTCTCTTTTGATATCTAAAAAAGATTGAATGAAACTCTTTACGAAGGAAGCGCTTAGCCCCCCCGCTCATGAAAGGGCTCCGCTGCAATGGATGACAGAGGGTCCGTAGTACCCAAAGCACTGGAGTGATCCTGTAGCCGGGAAGGGGCCTAGAAGTGCCTACTACTACACCACACTACACTTGGCTCTACACATTTATCAAGCTAAACCCTGCCCAGTCCCTGGCAGAGCTAAGGGGGCTTCAATCCTTATTCCTTATCCCCATCTTCGCCCATGCTAACGGGGCCCCTTACGGGGAGAGTGGAGCCTCAAGAAGCACTGTTGAGAGGCATCAAAATAGAAGCTTGCTTTTTTTTGAGTACTCTTCATTAAGACTCCTTGCTATTTTGGGGGTTCCAAACCTTTCTTCAACATAGGTGAGAACGAGCGAGGCAGAGATGGAAGAGATCGAAGACGGGAATAAGAAGCAAGCTCGCCTTTTTTTCTTTTTCGTTAGGGGTGGACAAAATCGCATTTCCCAGTCGAAAAGATGACTTCCTTTTTCGTCTCGCATTTCTCATCAAACAAATACGGAAAAATCATCATATTTCAAAGGTTCCTAACCCACCCTTCCTTCGTAGAGCCGTGTATTGTAAGTGATCCGAACCTGCCCGGAGCGAGCCTCCCATAGAGGCAAGTTCAGTTGGTGAGCCGTATGATGGGCAACTATCTCCTGCGGTTCGGAGAGGACTCAGCTCTTAGTTAGTACCCCTTGGTTTCGGGGTGGACCCTTTCACTCTATTTTATTATATACGCTTAGCGAAAATCATGTTTTTTGATACACCTAGGACATGGATTCTATATGAACCAATGGATCGTGACAAGTCGTTACTACTAGCAATGACTTCCTCTTTCATTACTTCATCCTTTCCATATCCCTCTCCCTTGTTCTCAGTTACTCATCAAATGGCACTCAGTTCATATCTTTAAGTTCGATCATTGACAAGGTTCAAAGAAAGGGTGGGCCAATCAAGGAAAGATTCCAAACCACAATGCTAGCAGAGGCCTCCGCTTTTCTTTTCATTAATTCGAATTTCTTATTAGAAAAAGGAATTTTGATTTGACGAGAGGTAATGCAATGCACGAGGTCTCGAAAATCAATCAATATTGGTGATTTATGCTCATGCTAAAAGCGCAAATAATCAGGGCAAATATATATTATGCTCTTCATTATTGAATAAGAAGATATGAAAGAAATGAATTTCACTCTTCGCAAATTAAAGGTTCAAACTGATTTTCTTTGAGCCTTAATTTCGATCATTCTTTGAGCTTTTTAGTCTAATATGTGAGCGGAAGTCTTGAACTCTACGGAGCGGGAGAGGTGCGAAGCGACTCGACTTAGAAGTCGTGCAAGTGCATTAGAATAAGGAAAACAAGACAGTTTACGAAGGGGTCAAAGAATATTGAGAATATTGCCGGATACCTTCCACCCGTAGCCAAAAAGACGGTTCAATTCATTCTCGGATGATCAATCCTTGTTTGCATTTGCGTAAGACATTGAATTCGGTAAATCTTTCTTTCTCTCCGCAATATTCTTTGCGCCTTCGGACGAAAATCAAGGCGGTCGATGAGTTCTATAGGGAATAGGTTGAATAGTAGTTCTATAGCTCAAAGAATGATCGAAGCGAAGTCACTCGTGGAATGAATGAGTCCTCCGCTTTCAGACTCCTAACTACGCGGTCCGGATATGAAAAGATGAATACTATTATTTGGAAAGTCCTTCGCTCAATGAACAAGGTGAAAAGAAGCAGAATCAAGACTGTCGATGAGACGGAGAAAATAATACTCCCGCAAATTCTTTGCTCCTCTCCTGTAAGTCGAGCCACAATATCCCTGTCTTATGGAACCTCTCCCCCTATTTGGCGAGCCGCTTTCGCTCCTCTCCTTACAGTCGAGCCGCTTTCGCTCCTCTCCTTACAGTCGAGCCTCTCATCCTCAACGCAATATTCTTTGCACCTCTCCCTCTAAAAAATCTCTAAGGCGAGCCGCTTTCGCTCTCATTGATAAGGAAAAAACTCGTCGATAATACTTTGATCCTCCGGACCAGAAGGACATTCTTTTTTTCTGGCGGTCCTTCGCCTAAAACAAGGGTTAGGACGCTCGTTAATATGGTAGATTTCAGACTCCTGAGGCAACGTAGTTGGGGATATTGTTCGAAAGAATGATCGAGGCGGCTCCTAATAGGACTCATTCATTCCACTAATATGTTCGGGAATATAGAAGATGAAAGTAGCTACGTAGTCTTGTCTCCCTGCTTTCCCCGCGTAGTGGGCATTGACTTCTTCATTGATTTTATGAATTTCATATTCAACGTCAGCGGAAAGGAGCGGAGGACTTCCATTTTTTTCTTCCTTCCTCTCAAATTCTTTACAATATCCATCAAACAAAGGTCCAGGGTCCGGAGGACGAGAAAAGGCAATTCATTCATTGTCCTAGGACAGGGAAAAGAAATGCCAATGGAGAACTTATCCACGATCTTACAATAGACCTCTCTTTATCCGTCCGAAGGACTATCCACTAGAAGTTTGAAATCAAACTATGTGAATTTCTTTTACCTTTCTAATGGACCAGTTGCAATTTCCCGGCTTTTTTGCTTCTTTTTCATACTTTTTCGAATATTGATAAATAACGATAATTGTCTAATTTTGACTGATTTTTCATGATTTCTTGCTGCTTTATAGGCTCAAAACCTAGGAATTCACTCCTCAGAATTCTTCTTTCATTTTCTTTTTAGCTTCTTTCATTCTCGTTAACATAATGATGCTTGAATTCTCGTTAATGAGTTCATTCTGCTAATTTGTAAACTCGAAATATATTCTTTGCACCTTTCTTTCTTGCTACTTTATTCTATTCTTTCCCCTCGAGCCTATATCTACTCTACTACTCGGGAATATGCTTTGTCTTGATTCTCGTGAGAGATCCTATTCTACTCCCAATCCTATCTTAATTAAGAGGAGGTTCAAAGAATATTTCAAGTTCATACCTCTCCCTTCAATCTTTGACTCAGGCGAGTACCAGAACCGCTACGTGGGGTACTCTGGGATATCTAAGATTTCTTCAAGGGTGATCCAAGGATCCATCTCCAAAAGGCACCGCCAAGGTAGTTTAGATATTGCTTCATCCATGAGTACAAGAGCTCGTATTCAACAATATCTCGTCTTCGCTCATCTGGATAAGCTCCATCCGGAGGCATCTCTGGGGCTCTGACCTTAATATATTCTATAAGTCGGAACCGGAGATACCCCAGAACTACGGGAGGCAGTACTACTCCTAAGGCTAGAGCCAATGCTAGCGGCATGTGAGAACAAGCCGCAAAAGCCAAGATGACGATTAGGCGTCTGGCGCGCCGCCCATGGCGAAGGCTGGACTTAAGACGGGAGGCGGCTTTCAAACCAAGCCCCGCAGTCCTAAGTCTCGTGGATAGACGCAAAGGAGCCCGCAACCCCAGATGGTAATTAGACCATCCTAGAGGGGACGAGGACTCCAGGATAGTCTTCAGGGAAATAGGCGAAAGATCAACTTTCATTTTGTCTAGTCGAAAGCCTTTCGCAAATTCCACAGCTCCGGGAGTCTAAAGACTTTCCTACCGAGATGCTGACACCCAGCTCAGTGATCAAGTGAGCGTAGGCAGCTTTGACTCTAGAGTCAGCGATGAGGACGTCATGCGTATTTAAGTGAACCCCTGGATACACCTGCTCTGCTGCTGCCCACACCAGAGACAGTGCGAAAAGCGGCCAAGAGGCGCAAAGAATATTGCGAGGTTGCCCTGCGACAAAAGACACAGAAGTGCTCTTTCGCACAAAAGCAAGATCTAGAATATTCGTGGCCAGGGCCTTATCTTAGATGAAGAGGCTAGGTCCAAAGATGGAAGACTTGAAGTAGGATGTAAAGAGGCCACAGTGGCGCTCTTAAGATCCACCGAGTGAATCGTGCCCTCCCGCTAACCGATCAAGCGGAGCTACCTGGTCAAAGAAAGGTGCCATCCATAGGGATTCCACGTAAGATTTTGGCAAGCCATTGATAGATGGGAAAGAGAAGTCGCTGGTTGAAGTAGTTGCCAATGGAAAATACTCTTCTCTTGGCATCGCCAGTACAAGCGCAACACAGGCGTCCCGGGATAGGCCTTATACCCATGACTCTCGCCTCTGGGAGATACGGTCGTATCCTCCGTTCAAAGCACCTACGGCTCCACCTATAGTGGAACTCAGTGTCGGGGTCGAAGGCGAACAAGGTAAAAGGGGGCCAGAGACCACCCTGCTCACACTGCTGTCCGTGAGAGTGGACGAAAGTGAGTCAAAAGTCAAAAGCGGACATCTCACTGACTAGACAGAGGAAGATACTCTTCTTCGCATTACTGCGATAGATGGGGTCATCGTCCTTTGCCATCAGGTGAGCATACCACGAAGCTGTTGGGACAGCCTTCCATCTTGGGGTGAAGGAGAAGCCCTCTTCCAGGGGCACTCGTATCACGTCAGGGACATACCGAAGGAGGAGAGAAGGGAAGATAGGACCTGTCCACCATTAACCGATACTAGGTCACTAGGACCGCAATCAACTCAGTCTTCCTCGACACCGGCAAGCTGAATAAGCTTCGACACCGAGAAGAGAGACATATAGAATTTCATAATACGAGCATCACCTTGTTCATTGATCCTATTTATTATTTATTCAAACTAGGAATAATCCTAGGTATTCCCGACCGAGTAGTGGCTACAAAAGGAGACATTTCACACGCGTGCGGGCTGTCGCCAACATAGCGCATGAGCAAGGCACGAGACTCTTTGAGCTATAATGCCAAAAAGAGAAGACCAGAGCGCCTACGAAGTCTCCCACACTCTCTTAAGAACAAATGGGTTAAGATACACCATTCCTTAGACGGGCCATCAGTCAAGGATCAGTGTGTTGAAGACTGACCTCATCACTGGAAGGCTTTCGTCGGCCTTCTGCCAGGAACTCTTCACGCCTTTCGTAGGAGCAAATGAAAAGAGCTTATTCATAATAGCTTATTCCAATGGCTCTGACTATTGATGCGTGCAGGGAACCACTCACCTTGATGATGACATCTTGTGTCAGCAATGGAGGGCACTCTTCCTATCTGCAAGAGGATGAGATCTTTCGCATGGACTGCTCGACGTCTCACACAGGTTATCTCTACTATGCACTAAGCATCACTGCTTATGTACCAGTATGAGTGCCTGCTAGACTGAAGAACTTGCGCTCCTCAGCTTCTACCCTCTCCCACATAACTCGATTTCAAAGCAAATCCCACTCCACAATATCCCTGTCTTATGGCGCCTCCCCCTGTGCTTTCCTTTGTCCCTATCTGGGGCGGGGCTCCCTCTTATTTTATGGATTGGTCTCGCTATTTCATCCCACGGAGCGGAGAGGGCTCGTAATGAGAAAAGATCAGATCACAAGGTGAGGAGGACAGAGAGCTAGCTACTTCGGCCTTTGACCAGAAAGCGATTATGCCCTTTATTCCGCGCCCGGATCCCTTCTTTGAATGAAAGGAGATTATCAGCGGGTTTGAGCATCAAATCATTTCACAGAGGCCAATAACCGTATTTTCAACTAAGAAACTGGGTCTGACCAGACAAGAGAGAAATAGGCCACTTGCCTTGGGAAATAGCTCATTCCCGCTCCTTCTCCTGCGGGTGGACAGGTCGAAGAGCTTCAACAAAAGAAAAGCCACTGGCAAACTGATAATACGGAAAAGAAGTAGACAAGTGTGTTCAAACTCCCGAAATGCAGTCTAGACTAGACAGCGGGGCTTCGTGCAAGGCCATCACTTTCAGCAAGTCACTTTCAGAAAGAGAGAAGACTATTTCTCAGTCATTATAAGATATTCAAAGAGTGAGCGCCAGGCGCAAAGCATATTGCGTGAGAAAGGGAAGGAAAGAACTCGCGCTACGAGAAGTTCTTTATTTCCCCTTTAGTACTTCCGAAAGAAAGTCTTCCCCAGTCGAGACTGCTTATTCAACTTCCCCGGATTCCTTTCGCACCTTTCCTTCCGATTGAGGCTTCCTCTTTCTTCCTCCGAAAAGATAGGGACTAGAATCACTATCTACGGCTTCCTCCTTGCTCGATCTCTGATTCATGATAAAAGGTAATTAACAAATAGAAAGTCTCCGGTTTAGTCTCGCAACTTCATTCTTTCATTCCTCTAAAAAAGACTCATTACGAAAGACTCCATTCCATGGCCGGTGAGGCTGCTAATTTATTCCTACTAAAATGAGCAATATTCTTTGCACCTCACGCAACTCTCAACATTCCCCGTCCTTCGGACAGACGGGTTAAGTTAATTACGGATAGTCCTACTCCTACCCTTTCTAATGGATGGTCCTACTCCTTTCCCTTGCGGATAGTCCTACAGATGAATCTTCCGGACTCCGGGTAAACCCTGCGGACTTCGGACTACTCCTAGTTTTTTATGGATAAGGAAGGTCCTCCTTCTAATGGACGGTCCTCCGGGTAAACCTGCGGACTTCGGACTACAGATGAATCTTCCGGACCTGTCTTATGGCACAAAAGTCAATCAAAGAAAAGAATAATTCACTCATTAACGAGAATGAAAGAATCATTCTTCTTTCATAACCTTGTTCAAATTCAAGAAGCTCAAAATGAATCTGGTAGATTTTTGACATCTTTCATTATCGTTAATGAGCTTCTTTTCTTTTTTCTTTTCTTGACTTTGAACATTCAAATCTGATTTAGTGGATTTAAGAGAGTCCTTCGGACGGGCAGGACAGAGTTTCATGAATTAGTCGGTCCCTCTTATTAGTTTCAATCTTGAACCCACGTAGCGGTATGAATTAGACCTAGTTTTCTCGGGAACAGACAGAGAGGAGTGAAGGTTGGGAGAGGGTAGAACGACCAAGCGAGGCATCCGTTTCAGGATAAGCTGTAGTTGCTTTTGTTCTTGTTTATTAACAATATTGTAATGATCAATCTTGCTTGGTTGCTGCTTAGGCAGCTATCTCTCTTGCTGTAATGACTGCAATACCATACGCTAATACCCTTATTCCACGTGAATGAATTGAACCCGTCCTTCGGACTTCTCCTACGGGTCCGGACTAGCTTCATTATATCTGATTATGAGCTTCGCGGAGCGCAAAGAAGACTCCTTCTACGGGAGTGGGGAGTGCAAGGGCGAGAAAACTCGGTTTGAAAGAGAGAAAGACGCCTCCGATAGAACTCAAGACTTGGGTGCGGCTCTTGCCTTTGATCAGCTAGGAGAGAGAGGTAGGTTCATTCTCTTTCTAAAGTAGCAGTCGTTGAAGCAGAGCCTGCTGTCGTCGTCGATCTTTCGACCCCGTAGTTAGGAGTCCGGAGGCTCCTATGTCGATTTGCGCTCCGTCCTACAGTCGTCGTTCTTTCTTTTTCTCAGGCTTAGTGGAATAACAAACTCCTCCGGAGGCTTCGCTCCGCGCCTTGCCGCATAGTCATGTTTGTAATAGTCTTAGAAATGGAATGGAAAGAAAAAGACTACTCCTCCGGTTTTCAGAGTCCTTCGCAAATTCTTTGCTCCTAACGGAGGGCTCCGTCTGAGGCTTTTAGTGGAATTTCCTTAGTTGCACTCCTTAACTTACCTACGGCAATAGCACGAATCTTGCATTGAGCCTACTACGGCCTCCGGACCACTAAAAAACGGAAATCCATATTTTCTGTTTCTACGGGAGCGCAAAGAAAGAAAGGAATCCTACGTCCTTCTACGCCTCCGGAGGGAAGCGAAGCGTGAAAGTCAAAGAAGAGTTGTAGAAAGAAGAATCAGAGCTTTCTCAACTTTTCCTATCTTATTATAGAAGAAAGAGAAAGCAACCGTAGGTAAGGCTTTTTTCTCAAAAATGTGAGTTGACATGAAATGGATCACTCCAGAAGACGTATCCGATGAATGAATCAATCCCCTCCCACTCACACGAGACAAGGTGGAGATTCTGGAATGAAACTGCCAATACGAACTGATCCTTCTTTCTTTCCCCTGGGAAAAAGAGGAGTTGAACCTCTTGCTTTAGTGGCCTGACCACGTCCCTCTTCCTATGGTCGAGCTACTTCCGTCCCTATATTTCATCCATTTCTTTATCCTACCCAAATAGAATAATTGCTTTGAAAGAAGCTCATATTGCATTGAGCCTACACTCTGTCAAAAACAACGACTTCTGCCACAGAAAGAACAAGAAAAGCAGCCACATCCACAGGTCGAACTGCCTCTGGGCGAACAGCCTTTTGGAGTCTAGTCTTTGCTTTGGTCCCACTCCGAAAAGAGATCATATTCTATTCTCCTCCCGCCTTGTGCTTCCTCAGAGTACGTAATGGCCTGGCCTTTGTGCTCCTTTGTTGGGTTCTTTTCGTACTTTTTTATCAAATTTCATGACTTTTCACCATCGTGTCAAATCAGCCATTTTCCACTCGATTGGAGAGTTTGATCCTTTCCTTTAGCACTAATTTTCTAAATAGAAGAAAGAGTGCTTTTAGAAGCCAACAACCCGGAAAACAGGGCCGACGGGAGAAGTTGTTAATCAAAATACCCTGAATGAGAGCATTCGATCCCTCTCCTTTCAGTCGAGCTATTTCATCCCTCTCCTCGCTTATCGCAAAAACTCTTTCTTTAGTATCAGCTTTCTAGTTGAGAGATCTGTACTCCTTTTCCTACTCTTTCTTCTTCTCTGGCTTGAAAGTCGTTTCAGAAAGAGCAAAGAGGCGAATACCTGATAGAGGATAGACTATACATACCCCCTTTCCTTTGGGGGAACCCCGAGATTCCTACTTCTTTTGCTTTCAAAGATGTCCGAAAGTTTCCTTATCAATGATCTTTGCCGATATCACTCAAAAATGAGATTTTCAAAGTATATTTACTAGTACCCCAAACTTAATCAAACTATTGATAGGAAGGTCACCTTTAAGCGCCAAAGTCTATTTGTCTAGACACATTTCTCCGGATACCTATAATAGTACCATTAGGCAATTTGGTGAATATACGCTGGAGGCTATTATGATATATGTCCTAGGGGTAGCCTACCACAGTATTAAGGAGTCCTCGATTGTCAGGGTCTCTACATTGTTGGGACTTCTAGAGAAGTCAGTTCGAGCACAGGCAAATATACTCAAAAGTATCCGAACGGAAAGTAGTCAGGAAGGTGAGATTAAGCGGGTAAAGAGGGGTACAAAAATGGAAATAGGTAGAAGAATGCTGGAATTCATGATTGAAAGAGAAGTGATCTTCATTGAGTCCATTAGTGATAATACTAAAGCTATAGTTCAAGAGAAAGGAAAGGCGCAAAGAATATTGCGTCTTTGTTGT
>JACWES010000019.1:46730-68321 GCA_025688845.1 Cucumis hystrix
TCTCGCTATGGGGTCTCTCTGCTTGATCCTCCCCGGTGGGGTTCCGCGCTTCGCAAGTAGACGACTGAATTTGACAACCACCGAACCGCGTAGTGGGCATGATTGACTCGTTCAAAGCCTTTTTCTAGTTCTAGAGGATCAAAGAATATTGAGAAAGAGAGATAGATATGAAAGACCACTTTGAAACTACTAAAGCAAGAAGAATGGAAGAAAGAAGAGCCAGAGAAAGGGCTCCAGCCGCCCACCCCTCAGTACTCGAAGTCTTTCATCAAAGAAAGACAGATCACTCATCAGGTAGGTTGGGGGCCCCCTAGGTCGGCTGATAGGGAATAAGAGGTTGAAAAGGCTCGACCTTTCGCTGGTCTTCTTCGATCGACCAGTGTCAGAGGGTCGTTCATTAAGAGTTGGAGAAGCCAGATCAAGAAGAAGAACTTCCAGTTGTGGACCTTCAACCTTTCACCTGGATCTAGGATAGATGATCCCCGGGACTAGAAAGAAGGGAAAGCGCTCCGAGAGGGTCTTTCAGTTGCAGAAGATAGGGGCCCACCAGTGGCTGCTAGATCAGATCAATGGTCCGCGGGTCGAAAGGATCTCTTTCTTGAAGCACTAGGTTGCGAACCTGAAGCATGCTTCACACCTTTGGCTGAAATTTCTCCTTTTAGGGAGAAAATCGTATAAGTGACGAGACCTTTTGAAGTAGGGAAATCTGTCCCAATAGATAGATAAAGGATAAGTTGTGCCCAAGAAAAGAAGCAAGGGTCAAAGATTCCTTATCAATTTCTTAGTTGTTTCGGTGTGAATAACTAAGACGCTGTCTTCTTATCCGGAGAGGAGGACAAAAAAGCTTCCTGATTGAGTGGCATAGAAAGTTCAGATAGATCGGCGGCAGAAGTCGCTGTTGAAAGGTGCGAAGGAGCGGTCTCGCAATATTCTTTGCTCCGTCTCATTGATAAGGACATATTAACCTGTCGTCCGAACCCGTGTTTTTCTATTGAGTGACTATTCATCATATTTTGGAGCGGGAGAGAGAGAAGTTCTTGTCCCAGTTGTTCCAGTTGCTGTCGTTCTCGCATCGAAAAGGTAATTATCCCATAGTCTCCCTCGGGCTAGGCGCGCCCAGGCAGAGTTAGCGAGCCACGGATGAAATATTCTTTGCGCCTGTTGTAACTGAAAGCAAGAAGAGAGGGTCGGGCCCTTGCTGTCTAACTGAATGAATCAGACTGAGTAGGGGATCTGATTATGAACGAAGAGGGACAAACTCTCCAAGGACCGCTCGACCCACACGCCCAAAGGCAGGCGAAGGGCGCTCTTTCATCCATCATAAGGAAGTGTCCCCGAATTCTCTCTTTTTTCTTGATGAGGACGCCGATCATTCTTTGAGCCTCTCTTTCTACAACTCAAAAGAGCCTAAGAAATAATCTTGAATAAAGAAAGCACAATTTTCATGGTTTTGGGCCTCCGAAGTCGGAAAGAGAAAGCCTATGGGGAAATAGCAATTCATTCATGGATGACTTTTTTTTTGTCTTTCTTCTCCCCGATCTCAGAACTAAGCTAGCATACTCAACTGAAAAAGTGAGAAAGAAGGCTACTGACCACGGGGACGAGGGGCCGAGGACCTCTGTCTATTCCTAGATCCTCTTATCGCCGACCAGGCGCCGGTCTCGCTTCTTCCACTTCAAGAGATCATGCTTCGGAAACTATGACAGATGTAGATCCTAACCCATTGCTCATGCTTTCGGTTCTCTCTGAGTTAAAGATTGTCGAGTGCGCTCTTCTTATCATTGATCGGTCACCCTAGCGGAATTAGAACTCTCTTATTCTTTAATGCAATGACTCCATACCTTTCCAAGACTTCCTTCCGCCCCTACTATGGAAAGAAGCTCTTTCCCCTCCTCACCCACGTAGCGGTAAATCAGCTACCCGCGCTCCCTAACTTCCTTCATCAAGAGAGTCATGAAAACCCGCCGATTAGACCTAGACCCGAGTCGAGCCGTTGCAGCTACGTCAGTTCTTTCCCTTTCTGCAGTGCTTGCTCTTGTTTAAGAGTCAGCTTCAGTCCTTCTTCGATCAGAAGTTTCTCCAGTTTCAACAAGCATTGACACCTTGAGACCAGTCATCTGGACCCTTGTTTTTACCCATTAATGAAAAGTATGTATAGCTTTTTTTGGAATTGAATATGGATGTGGAAATCTTCTTGAAGAGTCCTTCGCCTTGGATCTGATCTTTGCTCCTACGATAGTAATGTTTGTAATAGTCTTCTAAATCATAAAAACCTCCTACGTCCTTCTACGCGGCAAGGAATGCTAAGAGAAAGAAGAAAGACAACTCCGCAATATCCCTGTCTTATTGCACCGCGTAGTGGCCCCGTCCGGAGGACTATCCGTATGAACCTAGCCTTCGGACCTGTCCGGAGGACTATCCATATTAACCTGGAGCCTTGATTTATCCTACGCGGAAGCGTAGCGTAGCGGTTAAAGCACTTGATCCTGTATTTCTCAGGAGCGGAAACTCGCAATATTCTTTGCACCTTTCTTTCGGAGTAGCTCCAGCGTAGCGTAGCGGTTAAAGCTCAAATTGCGTTGAGCCTGTGAAAAGTCAATCAAAGAAAAGAAGCTCATTAACGATAATGAAAGAAGCTAAAAAGAAAATGAAAGAAGAATTATGAATCCGCTAGATTGAAGACATCTTTGTGCTAGATTGAAGACGGAGTGAATTCCTAGATTTTGCTAGGTTTTGAGCCTATAAAGCAGCAAGAAATCATTCAAAATGCCTTGTTTTTATACAATTATCGTTAGATATATATATGAGAAAAAGTCCTATTTTGCTTCAAAAAAGCCGGGAAATTGCAATGAAAGAATCAAGCCTAGGCTTGCTCAAAGAAATTCAATGTTCAAACTTCTAGTTTCTGGTCCGGATAAAGAGAGGTCTATTCTTGAAAGCAAAGAATATTGCGTTGAGGAGGACTAAATGTCAAAAGAGAAAAGAAAGGTGTCCGGTGTCCGCTACGCTGGCTGGAAAACAAAGGGCGAAGCAGGGCGAAGCCACCGAACCCACCGCTCCGCTACTCCGCTACGCTCCTTATTCAAGTTCCAGGCAATATTCTTTGCTCCTAACTACGGGGTTCAGGAGACTCTACCCTAATCAATAGAGGAAGAAAGGCGAGATTACATTGAGGAGACCGTGTTGGAGAGAAAGAGGTTCGAAGAGGCTCGACTTACAGGTTCGAAGAAGAGAGATTAGAAGCGACTGAAGAAAAGAAGAAAGACGAGAGAGGAGCCGTAGGAGAAGTTGTTCATATCTTCTTATTTCTTTCGCGGGAGAGAGAAGCTGGAGGAGCTCTTGTTCTTTCTTTTGTTGCATCTGTTGCAGAAGTTGCCTTTGAGAAGCTTTAGCTGCTGCAGCCCAGGAGCGGTTCTTGCAGGATCGGCTGGATAAGTTCTTGTGGCTGCTGAAGCAGTAGCAGTCAGTCGCTGTGTAACATAAATAAAGAGGAAAAAGCAGTTGAACTGGAAAGGGTAGGAGGAGATAATACGCTTTATGAATATGCTCTCTATCCTCTTATTCCTAGAAGGTATAGCATTCCCGTTGGGGAAGAGGCGTCAGAAGTTTCATTCGCAGAAAGAGTCTTTGATCAGTAAGCAAGAGAAATCGGAGGATAAATCAGTCTTCTTTCTCTCTTTCCGTTCGTATCGAGAACAAGAAGAGGACTAGCCAGAGTCAAGCGCGAACTCAGAGGAATTAAATAACTCGACGTCAGAGGTGCGGAATCCGGCTCGACTTTCAGAGATTTCTTTACCTGACTTTACCCTCTTTAATTGACCCTCTTGAGTAGGGGCCGGACGATCTATCTCTTTCGGCAGTTTCCTTTGTTGAAAGAGGAAAGAGGATAGGCTTTGATTCTTTTTCTGCAGTCTTTTTTAGGCGGAAGGCTTCGATCTTGAGTCTGAGTAGGTCTTCCAGTTCTTTCTGTAGCATAAGTCGTTGAAGTAGGAAGAGAAGTTGATCTCGCAGAAAGCGCTCGGGTAGATCCGCTTTACCCTTTCAATAGGGATCCATCAATCGTACGCGCGAACAAAGCTATCCAGGGGTCAGAGCCTCAACCGCAGAATAAGCAGGGGCGAGGTGCAAAGAATATTGCGGAGAGGAGTTGAGCGGCTCGGGGCAGGGGAATCCGCAGTCACAGTTGCGGCTTAGGCAGGACGCCCACGGAGCGGACGAGTCCTTTCTCTTTGTCTTTCTTTCTTAAGTGGAAGTTCTGGATAAGTAGCGTCATGTTCGGGAATGAGACAAATCTCTGAAAAATCAGTTTCCTTATCACCTTGGATTTTCCTCGCCTTCTTTCTACCTCGTTAAAAGTCAGGCTTTTTGCCTATAGCTCGTATCAACAATTTCCGATTTCAGAACAACTAGAGCCACTTCTGCAACAGCTGCTACCGATCGAACAAGAACTAGAGCTGAAACAAGAACAAAAGCGACTGCCGATCCCCGGTGGAGCTGCGGATGAGACTACTTCTGACCTTCCTTCTCCTTCAACCGAAAGATGAACCGAAAATCTTCTTTGAACCTCGACTGAATACTTCAACCGGCCCAAGAGCCTACTAAAAAGAGGGTGCCGAGACAGATTCCTATCTTACCGCAACTGATCTGCCTTCTTCTTTCAGTTACCTAGCGGAGAATATAATACGAACAGAAAGATCTCATGAAACTCCTAAGGAGTATATCCCCTCTCCCTATCGCAGCCTCTTAATCCACCAACAGCAGTTGACTCAAGAGCAGCAGTTAGACTCTTTCTCATTCCTTTTGTTGTGACCTTAGCGGAACCTAGCCCTTTTTCATTGAACTCTTTCCCCCTCCTTCAGCATAATCTATATTGCTCAAGATTCACCGAAAATCTTCAACTCAATTCATTCAGCCTGTCTTATGGCGCCTACGCGGTTCATTCCCCTTATCAATGCAATGAGACGGTAGATTCAATATTCTTTGAACGTCCTTCGCGGTCTTCGCAACTCAAATTGCATTGAGCCTTCTATTTTTCCTATTTAGTGGTCCAAAGGATAGATTCAACTCATCTGGAGCTTGATTTTTCTTCTATAAATAACTTTGCTCCGTCGGTCGTCCAAAACCAAAATAATAGTATGAATCTCGCAATATTCTTTGCGCCTACATCAAGCCATGATTTCCTTATCAATGATCTTTGCTCCTAACCTCAATATTCTTTGAGCCGGAGTTAGGCGCATAATATGGATTTCAGACTCCGCACTCCTTCCCAGTCGCTTCGCTTCGCTAGGCTTGATCTTTCGAGAGTCTTCTTCCAAATCAAATAGTAGGTTCTGGAGTCCGTCCGGAAGAGCTATCTGTAGTCCTACGTCCGTCCGGAAGAGCTATCTGTAGTCCGGAGTCCGTCCGGAAGAGCTATCTGTAGTCCGGAGTCCGTCCGGAAGAGCTATCTGTAGTCCTACGTCCGTCCGGAAGAGCTATCTGTAGTCCGGAGTCCGGAAGATTCATCTGTAGTCCGTAGGATTTATCCGGAGGACCTTCCTTAAGGGGTAGGAGTAGGACCTTCCTTAAGGGAAGGAGTAGGACTATCCGTAATTAACTTAACCTGTCTGTCCTTCGGACTGGAGCCAGAAAAGGGCAATATTCTTTGCGCCTTCTGACTGCTAACCTCTGCGGTCAGTCCTTCGGACCAGGTGCGCGAAGCGAAGCGACTGGAAGGATAGAAGCAGCTCGACTAAGAAGGAGAGGCGCCATAAGACAGGTCCGGAGTCCGTCCGGAAGAGCTATCTGTAGTCCGGAGTCCGGAAGATTCATCTGTAGTCCGTAGGATTTATCCGGAGGACCTTCCTTAAGGGGTAGGAGTAGGACCTTCCTTATCCATAAAAAACTAGGAGTAGTCCGGAAGATTCATCTGTAGGACCATTACGTCCGTCCGGAAGAGCTATCTGTAGTCCTACGTCCGTCCGGAAGAGCTATCTGTAGTCCGGAGTCCGGAAGATTCATCTGTAGTCCGTAGGATTTATCCGGAGGACCTTCCTTAAGGGGTAGGAGTAGGACCTTCCTTAAGGGAAGGAGTAGGACTATCCGTAATTAACTTAACCTGTCTGTCCTTCGGACTGGAGCCAGAAAAGGGCAATATTCTTTGCGCCTTCTGACTGCTAACCTCTGCGGTCAGTCCTTCGGACCAGGTGCGCGAAGCGAAGCGACTGGAAGGATAGAAGCAGCTCGACTAAGAAGGAGAGGCGCCATAAGACAGGTCCGGAGTCCGTCCGGAAGAGCTATCTGTAGTCCGGAGTCCGGAAGATTCATCTGTAGTCCGTAGGATTTATCCGGAGGACCTTCCTTAAGGGGTAGGAGTAGGACCTTCCTTATCCATAAAAAACTAGGAGTAGTCCGGAAGATTCATCTGTAGGACCATCCATAAAGGAAAGGGTCCAGCTGGTTTACCCGGAGGACCGTCCATTAGAAGGAGGACCATCCATAAAGGAAAGGGTCCAGCTGGTTTACCCGGAGGACCGTCCATTAGAAGGAGGACCATCCATAAAGGAGTAGGACCTTCCGCATCCATAAAAAACTAGGAGTAGTCCGAAGTCCGCAGTCCGTCCGGAAGAGCTATCTGTAGGACCATCCATTAGGAGTAGTCCGGAAGATTCATCTGTAGGACCATCCATAAAGGAAAGGGTCCAGCTGTTTACCCTACGTCCGGAAGATTCATCTGTAGGACTATCCGCAAGGGAAGAAGGAGTCCGGAAGATTCATCTGTAGGACCATCCATTAGAAAGGGAAGAAGGAGTCCGGAAGATTCATCTGTAGGACTATCCGCAAGGGAAAGGAGTAGGACCATCCATTAGAAAGGGAAGAAGGACTCTAAAACGGAGGACCCAGAGAAAGAATATTGCGGAGAAGAATATTTCATCTTCCTTTAAGAACTAAAAACCTATCCGTCCGGTCCGAAGGACTATCCATTAGAGAATTTGAGATTAGGTCCATTGAATGAAGCTACTTTATTAATGGGGTGATGAGACTATCCATTAGAATGACAAAGGGAGAGATTTCAGAGAAAAAGCGAAGCAAGGAATCCATAAAAAATAGAAGTTGAGAGAAGAAGCTCTGATTATTTCTTTCGAGTCTTGGATCTCTACCCTCGATCCTGTTATGATAAGAAAAAAAGTCTCCTCTCGAGTCTTTAAGCTTCTACATTGGTCTACGGATCCTTATCAGTCGTATGACTACCTGCTCCTGCTCTCGCATACTCTAACCTCTTCCCGCTCTACTTTTCTTGAAGTTACTCATTCCGATTGATTTACAATGATGGGTCTCCTCCTTCGCCTATCCTGAGTTTTGGGGCCTTGCCCGATTCTTCAACCGCTCCGTGGGCTGCACCACTGACTCAACGGATAATGACAGAGAGAATACTCTAACTTCTCACTTCAACATAGAATTCCCTTCCCCTTCCCTTTGAGAGTGCTTCCCCCGTTCCCTTTCTTCTAACCGACCTTGATCAACTACTAAGAAGAAAGCGCATTCAAATTCTTTGAACCTCCACGAGGTTATTCAAGGGATGAGGTCAGGAATACTCATGCTTATCCTTCGAGTGAGGCGTCCTCTCTATCTTCTAGCTTGATTCTAGTTCACACCGAGTCAACTAGCTCGAGCAGCTGAGCCGTCGGCCTCTTTCATCCTATGGGATTGATTCAAGTCCTATTCAATTTCTTCCCATTCGTATTAATCGGTATCCTATAGGTAAGATAGAAGAAAGATATTCCATGAGAAGACGGAGTGGCCCTAAACGGGGTCTTGCTTCAACTGCCTAAGCACCCGGACTTGGGCTCATTCCAAGGGGTAGCAGGGATGGAGTGTAATGGCGCTGTCTCGGAGTGCAAGGGCTGTAGATTTCAGTCATTCAACCCATAAGCATGAAAAATGGCATTTTCTAAACAAACTGTTCTGCTTCAACTGGGTCGTCCCGCCCTATCCTATTCTAAAGAGTGAATCCCCAAGAGTCCGACCGAAAGGGGTGAGAAAGCTCTTGGGCACCTCGTGGGGATGATTTGACAACAACTTTTGCGCCGAAGGCTGTCCTGATTCGGTGGGCTTCTTGCTTGTTCTCATTCCTTCTACTTGTTCACTTTGAAAAAAGACATCAATTCAATATTCTTTCGATCATTCTTTGAGTCCTCTGAAATCTACCATATTAACTTCTTCTCCGTCCTCCGGACTGACGGCTTTCCTTCTCCTAGGCTTTTCTTGGATAGGCTTCTCATTTCTTCCACTTTCACTTTCCTACTATTTCAGCTTTCAGAACGAAAAAGACAGCTTATTCTAAGCCTCCAGCTCTCACTCAAAGATAGGGGAGGACGAAAGGATAGAAGGAGCGAGAGCTACTAAAGTCCAATTCAAATCGAAAGAGGTGAAAAGAATATTGACAAATTCTTTGAGCCTTGTCTTAAGTTAAGCAAATTACAAGGGATAAAAGTCATCCATGAATTCATTGACTTTCCCTCTCTCGTCTTCTGACTTTGATTTGAGATTTCAAAGAAGAAAGCCGTCCTCCGGACTATTCAACCTTTTATAAAAGGAGAGGTTTAATAGTGGATCGACTGAGTTCTAGAACGAGAGAGAGAGGGATTGATTCAATCATAAATCAGTAAGACACGTAGCGGCTCGTGCACAGGGAAAAACTCCCCAACAGAGGAATCGGCGGCTCGTGGAGGACAAAGGCCCCACCCCACGTAGCGGTTCTTGCATCCCTTGCTCTTCTTTCTTCTTATGAAAGCTCGGTACTCAAATTCCTATTTATCTTATTTCCTTCCTCTCCTTACAGAAAAAATGGATAGTCCTGATTGAGAAGGAGCTTGATTTTTCAATGACTTTGCTGTCGAGCTACTTTATATCGCTCCGGAAAAAAGCAGGATGTTCCTTCCTCTTCTTAGAGTACTGATTCAACCTCTCATACTTGAAGATGCTTTGACTTAGTCTTCCTCATAAACTCTGTCGAGCTTCTTCTTAGCCTTACTAGGGAACTTCTAACCTTCCACTCTTGGTCGACTGGGAATGAACTTTCCACTTCTGAAACTCTCTCGGCATATCCTTTTATTCATTCTATGAAAACCCCACGGAGAAGGCATCCTTAATCTTGGTGGAGCGGGGTCCTTCGCGCTTACTCTTCTACTTCATTCTTCCTCTTGATCTCGACCGCCCCGTGGGAGTTTCATGAGATCTTCATGCATTGCAGCTTCTCTTTCCTCAGTCACTCCATGAGGAATGAGAGTTGGACCACTAGTTTCTTTGAGACCGACCAGTGAATTGACTCTTTTTGAATGAATTCCAGTCAAGTCAGTAAAGTAATCTATGGGGGAATAGGCCCTTTTCATTGAGGAAGATCTGACTATAGAAAAGGGAAGAAAAGAAGAATGAACCCTATGGGAAGGTAGAATAAGAAGAATAGGACCTCAAGCCTCATCCCTTTCACGAGACCGAGTTCGCGCTAAGGCAGGAGTCAGATCCGCGTCGGGTCTATTCCTGTAATAAGAAAGGGTGGGTCAGCTAGTCTTTTCTTTTGATATAGTGTGTGAAGTCAGACTCCGCTGGGATTGAATTACCTTGAAAAAGAGAGAAGAGCGGGCACTCGTTGGTCTCACAATCCTTTCTCGGCCTAATTACATAAATAAGAGTTAGTAAAGCTAGCACCCTAAGAGCTCACGCGTAAACAAGAAAATTGCCTCCCCGATACTTTGAATTGAGCGAAGGAGAATGCTTAACTGATTGAGAAAGGATCTGAACCCAGTTTCATTTATCTTTTGTCTCGGGTATGACCACTTCGCTTGGATTCCTTGCCCCTTTAGCTCCTACTGAATAATCTAAGAAAGACTTTGAACTTCCTCCAAAGATTGAATAAAAGGCAACTGACTCGGCTACGAAACTACGCTATTCAATTGTTAGGGAGGTCTTTGACTCCTTTGCTTAAGGAAAGGAATAAGGAAAGCATTCTAAGAAAGACAGGTCAGCTAATGATTCCGTTGTGGCTACTAAGCTATTTCTTTGGAAAGCTCCTACTAATTGTGTGAAGCACAGAAGAGAGGAATGATCAGTTGAGGGAGAGGTATTATAGACTGACAAGGATCGGAATCAGTCTCGACTTCAAAGAAGTCCAATAGCAAAGGAGGGGGTTCGGGAATGACTAAAGCACTACTAAACTAAAAGGGGCAGGTTCAAAGAATATTGACAGAGGCAAGTTCAGGGATTGACTAAGCCAGAATTGAATGACCACGAAGCGGCTAGGCTAAGAAGAGCAGCCAAAGGCAGAAGGAATACCTTCCACTCTTGCACAGAGCCTCTTACTCGCCAAGTGGATAGGCAGCAAGCACAAGCTCCGCATCGTAGATGCTCTTCCATATGTCCCTTCAAAGGCAAGCCTTATCTTCGTCTCAGAACTCAAGCCACAGGAAAACGTATGAAATAGAATTCCCTTCTTCGGGTGGCAAGCCAGGAGCATACTTTCTCTAAATCAAATGGAGAAGGTAATCTTTGTTAATGACTAAGTGCTCACCAAGCCTTAGGAGTGCCTGTGGATCTTTGCAGATAGGGTTATGGCTTTTCTTCCCCAGTGAGATATCACTCGTGCCTCTTTTCTTCCCCTCGGGATTGATGTCCGTCATGCCTTTTCCTTTATTAGGGTTCTTTTTTTTGTTCGGATTAGCCAATCAAAGAAAGCTATAGAACTTCCAGAACCAGATAGTGTGACGGCCTAACTTCTTGCTATCTATCAATTCCCAGAGTTTCGTTCGGTGATCTAGGATTTGCTATTTCCTCTAAAGCTCGAACAGCGGAGAACTCAACTACCCAGCTGCTAAAATCCTTCTTTCCTCGATTCCTATGAGGGCCAGATAGACTTTTATCTGTATTTTCATCGAGGTGAGGGATAGCTCGACAACAGCCCAAGTTATGCTTTCAAAAAGAATGGAATTGAGTTCTCCCTTTACTGCTCCCATGAATAGAAAAGGAGGCTTGTGCCACTAAGGAAGAGAAGGGGTTGCCGCTGATTCTTGTGACGGGACAAATGCCCAATTCATTTCATCTTCGTCAAGCTTCAACACGCCAGGGAAAGCTATTCCTTCTGTAGTATAGCTGGAGGAAAGCAATCCAAATCAAATAAGTACTGTAGCCGCTTTCAAGCTCTTGGTTAGCTATTATACAATAAAGATAAGCTATGCTTATGAAAGAAGTTTCCTTAATAGTTTGACGATACAGGGACAGAGACTTTTAGAAGGTGCATAAGCACCGGGGAATGCTTAAAGGCTTTCAAACTTGCCGCAATATTCTTTGCGCCTGCTCTTCGATAATTCTTTGAGCCTTGGGCAACTTCAAAGTCTACGGCCGTAGGTTCACCTTCTGATTCGGGAGTGGTCATGAATAGAAAGCGGCGCTGCTTGTGCGGTCTTGGGAAATGCTTGCTTGTCAATCAAGATCTCTTTTCCCTTATCGGGAAACTGTGGTAGACTTTCTCAATACAGTTCCTCTTTCCCACTTTACCAGTGGCCCCCTCCGTATTTCCAACAACCGCCTAATTTTCTTCGGATAGGGGAAAAAAATGAAGTATGAGCTGCGGACCAATTCAGAATTCTTTTCGTAGAGGACGTTGCCTCACGTGCCGTAGTGATCCGGTAGGTAGCCTGTAAGGGCTGGCACCCATAGTGAATGGGCCTTGAGCTCCCTTAAGCAAGCCTTTTTCAATTACCACCTGATTAAGCAATTTTTTTTCCGGTGTTTTGACCTGTCCGGAGGACTTGTTTAATGGATAGGTCAACTCATCTGGAGCTTGATTTTTCCTTATTGGCAGTTCTGAGCCGTTCCCGAGATCTTCCTTTGATTTTAGGACAGAGGTGTGACCTTTTAGCCCATCTTGATAGCTGGGGCTAACCCTCTCGGAGCATGTCTCAGCAATAATTATGGAAAGAGGGGTATTGGCGCATCTTCACTAGTTGCCTTTCAAAAGTTCCTTCAGGTCTTAGTAAGAGCAGTCATTCCTCGGATTCGGATGTATTTTAGAACCCTATACAAGGAAAGCTAGAGCTGGATATCATGTCCCGTAGAGATAGGACTCGAAAGATTGTCCCATGTGAATATGAATATCAAAAATGAACTTGAAATAATCCTCCTTTTCTAACTGTTCTGGCTAAGAAAGGGATCAGTGAGGGAACTAAACTAGCTTATTTGCTGTCTAGCCTTAGTGATCTATATGAACGGCAAGAAACTAGCCGCTTGAAAAGGCAATGTACGCACTGGTGAATAACAGAGACTTTCTTTATCCTTTATCCCTTGTGACGAAAGGGTACTGGCTCGAAGACAGAAGCACTCGAACGTGATTCACTTCTAAGATTTTCCCCTTACCTGTAAGTAAGCACAATGGTGCAAAGGGGTTACCCCTTTTGGAGACGGACTGACTCGCTAGAAAGCAACTGTCCTTTCCTTACTCTGTCGATGGTATGCCTGAGATGGCAGTCTTTCTCCTTGGCTTGTACTCGAGATCCGATGTTCGAAAGACAAGCAATCCTTTTCCAGTAACCATTCAGAGTGGGAGTTCGGATCTATGTTCAAAGGAGGGAGTCGATTAGCAGAGCGTCGATAATCGGGTTCTTGCCTTTCGTTTTGACTCGAGTCAACGCATATTTCATTGCACCTTGCATTGGTTTTCATTTCGCACTATCTGGTCACTGCTTTGAAGTTAGTGCTCCGTGAGTGTATAGCGAACCTAATGTTCTTATTTACTTGTTGGACAGGTTTGAGTGTGGATGGCAAGTGAGTGCCGGCTTTTCTAAGAGAGATTTTTTTCCATCCTTGCCAACTCTTCGCTCAAGCCCCTTCCCTTGACCTCTCATTTCACCCGAAAAGGTAAATAGTTTTCTCCTTTTTTGTTTTGCCCTTTTTCAAGGGTTCTTGGCTTCGCCTCTTCCTATCGCTCAATTACATTGAACCTCGGTAAAGCGGCTGCGCCCTTTTGAGTTGAGTTGCTTGGCCCCTTTCCGCTGTCGCTGCGCTCCTTGACTTAACCTTTTTTCTTTCACCTCGTAACCTCGGCTCTTTCTCTTGTTCCGCTCCTTCCTTTCGTGTGTGGCGGGCTCTTTCCTGAAATGCTTCGTGCGCTACGCTAGGGCTATGATTATAGATCGCTTGGTCATTCTTTGCGCCTTCTTTTTGAATTTACGGAAAGACCTCTTTTGCAAGGTTTGTTTTGGGTATCCTTTTCTTTATATAAAGCTGCAAGAAAAATGAAGCTAAGAGTAGCGCGCAATATTCTTTGCGCATCTGGACCCCTTATAATTAGGCCTTAGATAAGAAAAGTCTAAGATTGAACTCGCAATATTCTTTGCGCCTTCACCTCCGAAATATTCTTTGCGCCTGAGGCTCATCAAAAAGAAGGTTGAAGATGCACTTTTCTTTTTAAAGTGGCCTTTTTTATAAGAGGACTATCCATATTCACGACGGAGCAGCTTAATATGTGAGCGGTATTCAGTCTTAGTAGAAGTGGAAAGAAGAAGGTCATATATCTTGAATGAGAAAAGATTCCCCATTCTCTCGTATATGAAGAACTCCCTAAATGCTTGCCCAGGGCAAGGTGAAAAGAATATTGAGCCGGTGCGGTATGAGATCTTGAATTCCATGATAAGGCAAATGGCTGAGAACTCTATTAACCTGAGATGTCCCACTCTGAAAGAAAGGGAAATTCGCTTTCCTCAAATTGAATTGAGCCTTCTATAAATCACTTTGCTCCTACTCCTTCCCTTAAGGAAGGTCCTACTCCTTTCCCTTGCGGATAGTCCTACTCCTTCCCTTAAGGAAGGTCCTCCTTCTAATGGACGGTCCTCCGGGTAAACAGCTGGACCCTTTCCTTTATGGATGGTCCTACAGATGAATCTTCCGGACTACTCCTAGTTTTTTATGGACTCCTACCCCTTAAGGAAGGTCCTCCGGATAAATCCTACGGACTACTCCTAATGGAAGGTCCTACAGATAGCTCTTCCGGACGGACTACTCCTACCCTTTCTAATGGATAGTCCTACAGATGAATCTTCCGGACTCCTTCTTCCCTTGCGGATAGTCCCTCCGGACTACGGATAGCTCTTCCGGACGGACGTAGGACTACAGATAGCTCTTCCGGACGGACGTAGGACTACAGATGAATCTTCCGGACTCCGGACCCTGGACCTTCGTTGTTTGAATCAGCAGGACCCTTGATAGTTCTACAGATAGCTCTTCCGGACTCCTACCCTTAAGGAAGGTCCTCCTTCTAATGGACGGTCCTCCGGGTAAACCTGCGGACTTCGGACTACAGATGAATCTTCCGGACCTGTCTGGCCTCCGTAGCTTAATATGATTTGCTCAAAAATATGCGTTCCAAAGCGCTAAAATTGCCACTTTTCAAGTATTATTCCAAAGAAAAGCTGTTAAATAGCCGCTTAAAAAGTATTATGGAACTGAAAGAAAGAAAATCTCCGCGAAGCTCATAATCAGATATAAGTCTAAGAAAGAAATAAGAAGATATGAACTTTCTATAAGTCCGGAGTATAAGTATAAACAAGTCCTCCTATAAAAATCAGTGAACATTGGTCCTTCAAGGTGCAATGAAATATGCGATGACATTCTTTCTTTTCTCCAAAAACAAAGGCGAGGCGCAAAGATCGTGGCCCACTACGCGGTGCCATAAGACAGGGATATTGCGGAGTCTTATTCCACTAAATGGTCCAAAGGTCCAGGTGCCATAAGACAGGTCCGAAGGCGCCATAAGACAGGTCCGAAGGACTATCCATTAGGGTGAGGCGCCATAAGATATTGATTGAGAAATAATATTTCACTTTCTTTTCTTCCTTTTATTTCATTCAACGCATATTTCATTGCGCCTTGTTCATTGATTGCGCGGAGCTCCGTGGGCAGTCGCTTCGCTTCGCGCCTTCTCACCCTTGTTCCAAGAACATCGATCAGTCGTCTTGACCCAGCCTCCGGCTTCTTATTCCGCTATCAAAGTATTCCACTAAGGAAATGCGCTTCTCAAAATTCTTTGTCTCAAATAGTGGAATGAATGAGTTCGGGAGGTTCCCCTATATTAACCTGAGGACTGAAAAGAAAGTGAAATATTCTGAATTTCATATGGAATCATAGTCTGAATTTCATATGGAATCCTACTCAATGAATTCAGCCTTAAGAGTCGCTTCGCTTCGCGCACCTGGTCCGAAGGACTGACCGCAGAGGTTAGCGGTCCTTTCGCAAATTCTTTGCGCCTACGGGTCCAGATGACTCTACCCTATGGAAGCAGATCCCCATATTCATTAGGCTAGGCCAGATCCAAGGCGAAGGACTAGTCTGAAATCTACCATATTAACCTGTGGAATTGAGTCCTCCGGACCACTCGTCTTGACCCGTATTTCCATTATTTTGAACTTGAACCTTTGGCTTTCCTTTTCATTCAAACTATATTCCCTTTAGACCGCTCCGTCTTCCGCGTAGTGCTTTCTTTATTATCTGAAACCTTCTTTAGGCTTTCTTTTCTGACTGAACTTTCTGCCTTTTCATACTTTTGAGTTTATGCTTTCATCTGACTTTCTAACTTCAAGCGAACGAGCTCTTCCATAAGCTAGCTTCCTTTTACTTTCTGACTCGGACTCTTTCTTCTTGTTCATTGATAGCTTTCTCTCGTCGAGCTTCGCACCTTCTTTTTAGTCTCTTTACAAAGAAGTCCCACTATTTAATGTAATAGCTATGAGAGGCTAAAATCAAGGCGATCGATGACTTTCGAAATCTTCTTTGAGCGTCCTTCGCGGTCTTCGCAATATTCTTTGCGCCTCCTTTTTTAGTGGTCCTTTAGTTAGGGTAGAGTCTCATCACCCCATTAATAAAGTTTGGAGTCTTATGGAACTTGAATAAGGAGCGCGCTGCTTTATAGCGGCTTTTAATGAATCATGACTTCTCATCAAATTCTTTCGAAATCTTCTCGCAATATTCTTTGCGCCTTTCTCGCAATATTCTTTGCACCTCGATCATTCTTTGAGCCTAACTACGGGGTAAGTATTACACTACATCAAGTCTAATCTTTCTCACGCAATGATCTTTGCGACCCACTCCGCGGTCCCATAAGACAGGTCCGAAGGCGTCACAGGTCCTCCGGACTGCGACTGAGGATCAAAGAATTTGATTGAATGAGAGAGAAAGAATATTGAACTTTTCTTCTTTTTCTGACTGGCAGCTTTCATTCTTGAATGAGATCTTTCCGAAGTCATGTCGAACTAAACTAAAAGAATGATCATTCAACTTACAGTCTTCTTTCTCTTTGTCTTTGTTGTTGAATTGGACGTTCATTCTATCTTTTCTAAGAGGAGGAAATTCTCTCATCTTTCCCATTTCTATTCTCGGAACAGAGGTATATTCATCATGTCTTTTTTGCTCCTGGTTAGGACATCTACTTTTCACGTCTTTGACACGGGTTCGATTCCCGTTATACGCGATGTGGCGAAAGGGATGAAAGAAGATATGCCTTGCCTGCATTAAGATTTCAAACTTGTCGTCTACTTTTAGGAAATGTTCGGAAGAGAGAACTGACAATAATACAACGCCGCATTCTCCGAAACTTGAGAAACAAGAAGAGATCTATTAAGAGAAAGATTTATCCGAGAGAAAATCTTAACAGTTACATCCAATCACAAACTACACGAAAGTTGCCCCTTTTTCATGGGGATTTACCCATCACAGAGATGCACAGAGGAAGAGAACGAACTTCTTATATCCCTTTTCCACTCAATCCAGAAACAAGATCGGACGTTATTCCGGTTCGTCTCCATTTTAGTTCAACTATTCCTCAAGCAAGGCAGCCGATAAGTCATCGAAGGGTTTGTGTGAATAAAGGAATGGTCAAAATTACTCATTTTCAAGTGTCCCACGGTGATCTAATATCTTTTCAAGAAAATGAGGCGAGAATCCGCGGTTCAGAAATAAGGAGATCTTTCTATATCGAAATATCAGTTGACAAAATCATAGGCAAATTCCTGGATCACCCGGTAAGAATGTGGAGAAGAAATAAAAGAGAATGGTTCCACCTACTCAAAACTAAGAGGGGATGCCGCCTACTACGAAAATCCCGGTTTTTGCAAGAGTTGCGTTCTTCTATGCAAGAAGAAGACTTAGAAAGAACAAAGAAGTTTGGATCGGAAAAAGTATGCTTAGGCAGTTCCTTCGCTGAGCACAAGAGAATGAAGAGGAATTTGTATCATTTTCAATCCCTATTCTTATCGAATAGAAGGAAGGAGAAAAACCTCAATCTTCCTACTCGAAGAAGAAGTCCTATAGAAAACAACTCTTCTTTCTATAGTAATTCGACCTATTGCTCCGCATCCCCCCATCAGTTTACTATGAAGAGCAAAATCAAAAGTCTCTCACTACCTACTCATTATTCGGAGGTGAATCATAGAACACTAAAAGCTGTGGTATCTTATGGACCTAACATAGGTCACATCCCTCACGACATAAGATTGAAAGATCCAAACCTTCCTCTTCGGAGCGGAAACGGACGTGGCCAAAACATATAAAGATCGGCTCGCTCATAGGGACATATCTATCCGTCTCCAGTCTCGTCTAGATCGATGAATAGATCTCTTTCTATCCATATGTATCGCTATCTCCGTGGATAGAGATAAAGAGAAAGAGAAAGCCTACCATCTAGATCTTGATTCACTATTGCCTTCTTTAGCTAAGGACAAGGAAAGAGAGTTTTTCTTCTGTTATTACTTGCAGGATCGGAGCGTATACGAGCGAGCAGAGCCCAGGGAACGGGGAAGCCCGTCATAGAGCAGTCGACTAGAAGTATCAGACTGCTGGCCTGAGAGATTAAAGTAAAGAAGAGTAAGGAAGTTAATATGGAAAAAGAAAGAATCTCATCTTGAGCCTGAATTTGCATTGACCTAGAAAGAGAGGACCTACGGTGCCATAAGACAGGTCCTACGTCCGTCCGGAAGAGCTATCTGTAGTCCTACGTCCGTCCGGAAGAGCTATCTGTAGGACCATCCATTAGGAGTAGTCCGTAGGATTTATCCGGAGGACCTTCCTTAAGGGGTAGGAGTAGTCCGAAGGATTTATCCTACGTCCGTCCGGAAGAGCTATCTGTAGGACCATCCATTAGGAGTAGTCCGAAGGATTTATCCGGAGTCCGTCCGGAAGAGCTATCTGTAGGACCTTCCTTAAGGGAAGGAGTAGTCCGGAAGATTCATCTGTAGGACCATCCATAAAGGAAAGGGAAAGGAAAGGGAAAGGAATCCATAAAAAACTAGGAGTAGTCCGGAGTCCGGAAGATGAATCTGTAGTCCGTAGTCCGCAGTCCGGAAGATGAATCTGTAGTCCGTAGTCCGCAGGATGAATCCGGAGTCCGGAAGATTCATCTGTAGGACTATCCGCATCCATAAAAAACTAGGAGGAGGACCTTCCTTAAGGGAAGAAGGAGGACCATCCATAAAGGAGGAGGACTATCCGCAAGGGTGGAAGGAGGACCTTCCTTAAGGGAAGGAGTAGTCCGGAAGATTCATCTGTAGGACCATCCATAAAGGAAAGGGTCCAGCTGGTTTACCCGGAGTCCGGAGTCCGCAGTCCGGAAGATTCATCTGTAGGACTATCCGCATCCATAAAAAACTAGGAGGAGGACCTTCCTTAAGGGAAGAAGGAGGACCATCCATAAAGGAGGAGGACTATCCGCAAGGGTGGAAGGAGGACCTTCCTTAAGGGAAGGAGTAGTCCGGAAGATTCATCTGTAGGACCATCCATAAAGGAAAGGGTCCAGCTGGTTTACCCGGAGTCCGGAGTCCGCAGTCCGGAAGATTCATCTGTAGAACTATAAAGGGTCCAGCTGGTTTACCCGGAGGACCGTCCATTAGAAGGAGGACCTTCCTTAAGGGAAGAAGGGTCCTGGTTCCGGAAGATTCATCTGTAGAACTATAAAGGGTCCAGCTGTTTACCCGGAGGACCGTCCATTAGAAGGAGGACCTTCCTTAAGGGTAGGAGTAGTCCGAAGGATTTATCCGGAGTCCGGAAGATTCATCTGTAGGACTATCCGCAAGGGAAAGGAATCCATAAAAAACTAGGAGTAGTCCGAAGTCCGCAGGGTTTACCCGGAGGACCGTCCATAAAGGAGTAGGACCATCCATTAGAAAGGGAAGGAGGAGTCCGGAAGATTCATCTGTAGGACCATCCATTAGAAAGGGAAGAAGGACTCTAAAACGGAGGACCCAGAGAAAGAATTTTCTCTTTTTATCCACCCCATAAATCAAGTCCAAAATATTAGTTCCATTAATCAGTCCCACTATTGATTTTGGGGATCTGGACGGATATAAAGAAGTCAAAAGGACTCCTACGGACGGTAATAGGTTGAATAGTCCTCCGGACAGGTTAATATGTCCTTATCAATGAGACCAAAAAATAGGCGAATTTCTCTTCTTTCTTTTTTCTTTCGGGGGCCCAGAAGGCTAAAAGGTGGGGGAGAAGCAAGCCGAACCTCTGATCGACCCCTGGAAACATCAGAAATTCTCGGCGTCGAGAGAGATTTGAGATTCCGTAAGTAACTCAGCGAGTGCTTTCTAAGCTAAGAAGGGCTTGACTTGGAAGAAGAAAATGAAATACGAACAACCGCGCTGGTGGTAATAGATCGACTTTCATGCTAGTTCTTGCTCCAGCATGTTTGTTCCATTTCAGGGAAGGACGAGGTACCATGATACTTTCCGTTTTGTCGAGCCCAGCTTTGGTCTCTGGTTTGATGGTTGTACGTGCTAAAAATCCGGTACATTCCGTTTTGTTTCCCATCCCAGTCTTTCGCAACACTTCAGGTTTACTTCTTTTGTTAGGTCTCGACTTCTTCGCTATGATCTTCCCAGTAGTTCATATAGGAGCTATAGCCGTTTCATTCCTATTCGTTGTTATGATGTTCCATATTCAAATAGCGGAGATTCACGAAGAAGTCTTGCGCTATTTACCTGTGAGTGGTATTATTGGACTGATCTTTTGGTGGGAAATCTTCTTCATTTTGGATAATGAAAGCATTCCATTACTACCAACCCAAAGAAATACGACCTCTCTTAGATATACGGTTTATGCCGGAAAGGTACGAAGTTGGACTAATTTGGAAACATTGGGCAATTTACTTTATACCTACTATTCCGTCTGGTTTTTGCTTTCTAGTCTGATTTTATTAGTAGCCATGATTGGGGCTATAGTACTGACTATGCATAGGACTACCCACTCCGCGGTGAAAAGACAGGATGTATTCCGACGAAATGCTCTAGATTTTAGGAGGACTATAATGAGGAGGACGACAGAACCACTCACGATCTACTAAAGGGCAAGTAGCTTGATTGGTTCGAATCCAAGTCGTGAGAGTGAGGGTGAGGAAAAGGCGTAGGTTGGCCTGGCTTTGGCTTGCTCTGGTCATTATGGCGATTGATGATCCCTGTGCAAAGAATAATAGTCTCCGCGATCTTAGTTACCTTGATTTATTAAGAAATAG
Source organism: Cucumis hystrix (assembly GCA_025688845.1). NCBI lineage: Eukaryota > Viridiplantae > Streptophyta > Magnoliopsida > Cucurbitales > Cucurbitaceae > Cucumis > Cucumis hystrix. The sequence continues at coordinate 67,258 of JACWES010000019.1, forward strand.
TATTGTAGGTGGAGCTCCATAACGTTCTAGCCTCGAGCGTTCTCAGCGAGACAGAGTTGGGGACAGGGTAACCGACCCAGTTGGAGTGGGGGAGCATACCTGAAAGGGAATCTCACTTTCATCGGAAATAGGCAAAAGACAGAGTCCAGTAAGATCCCTGCCCATTTAGTTCTCTTTCCGTAACTCGACATCGCACCTAAAAGGCAGGAAGAGTTGATACGGCGCAGAAGAGGTGAGGTCTCAGAAGAGGCCGCTAAAGTCTCTCTTTCAAGGTCTTTCTTGAGTTCTTGAATCGAAGAAAGGATTAAGAGAATCAATGGGCGATGAGGAGAGACCAGGATCGCACGAGACCAACGACAAGAATGCTCAGTGGCGCTCACAGCTAGGAAATCTGTCCCACTCCGCGGTAGGGCCGTTGCAGCTGGTATAGGCATGATCAGTAGTTCCAGTTGATTCGCTCTTCTTGTGGCTGCTGAGTCAGAGTACGAGGGCTAGGCCCAGCCCTTGTTCATTGAGGCGGTCAAAAGTAGAAAAGATATTTCACGAAAAAAAGAAGAACGAAGATCCCTAGGCAAACTTATTCCATGAACTTGATTCCGCCTTACGTCAGCATTCAAACTCTATTTATTAGTAGGGTCCAGGGGACCAGGGAAGAAGTACGCAAAGAAGAAGAGGGCTGAAAGAAATCAACGGTCGTCTTCTCGACCAAGAGGAAAAGCTGTCCCCCGTCTAAAAAAAGGCGGACTGATTTATGGAACTGAAACTCTCCAACTTTCTCTCTTATGTTTTCTTTATGGCATATATTTTGGACCGCCATAAAAGATAGGGGAGGAATCCCGCTCCGTCTTCCGCTCCGTGGGGTCCGGACCAAAGAAGCTCCGCGGACTTCCATTGACTTTTTCTTCCTCTAATATCAAAGTCAAACTTATATCCTTTAAGGAAAACTAGACGACTTCCCCCCTCTCCTTACAGTCGAGTTATTTCATAACCTCCGGACCAAAAAAAAGCTATTATGTCCACTCCTCTTATTCCTTTCATCTTTTTCTTCCTTAATTCGCCTCTCC
>JACWES010000019.1:68331-79729 GCA_025688845.1 Cucumis hystrix
AGTAGTCCGGAAGATTCATCTGTAGGACCATCCATAAAGGAAAGGGAAAGGAAAGGGAAAGGAATCCATAAAAAACTAGGAGTAGTCCGGAGTCCGGAAGATGAATCTGTAGTCCGTAGTCCGCAGTCCGGAAGATGAATCTGTAGTCCGTAGTCCGCAGGATGAATCCGGAGTCCGGAAGATTCATCTGTAGGACTATCCGCATCCATAAAAAACTAGGAGGAGGACCTTCCTTAAGGGAAGAAGGAGGACCATCCATAAAGGAGGAGGACTATCCGCAAGGGTGGAAGGAGGACCTTCCTTATCCATAAAAAACTAGGAGTAGTCCGGAAGATTCATCTGTAGGACCATCCATAAAGGAAAGGGTCCAGCTGGTTTACCCGGAGTCCGGAGTCCGCAGTCCGGAAGATTCATCTGTAGAACTATAAAGGGTCCAGCTGGTTTACCCGGAGGACCGTCCATTAGAAGGAGGACCTTCCTTAAGGGAAGAAGGGTCCTGGTTCCGGAAGATTCATCTGTAGAACTATAAAGGGTCCAGCTGTTTACCCGGAGGACCGTCCATTAGAAGGAGGACCTTCCTTAAGGGTAGGAGTAGTCCGAAGGATTTATCCGGAGTCCGGAAGATTCATCTGTAGGACTATCCGCAAGGGAAAGGAATCCATAAAAAACTAGGAGTAGTCCGAAGTCCGCAGGGTTTACCCGGAGGACCGTCCATAAAGGAGTAGGACCATCCATTAGAAAGGGAAGGAGGAGTCCGGAAGATTCATCTGTAGGACCATCCATTAGAAAGGGAAGAAGGACTCTAAAACGGAGGACCCAGAGAAAGAATTTTCTCTTTTTATCCACCCCATAAATCAAGTCCAAAATATTAGTTCCATTAATCAGTCCCACTATTGATTTTGGGGATCTGGACGGATATAAAGAAGTCAAAAGGACTCCTACGGACGGTAATAGGTTGAATAGTCCTCCGGACAGGTTAATATGTCCTTATCAATGAGACCAAAAAATAGGCGAATTTCTCTTCTTTCTTTTTTCTTTCGGGGGCCCAGAAGGCTAAAAGGTGGGGGAGAAGCAAGCCGAACCTCTGATCGACCCCTGGAAACATCAGAAATTCTCGGCGTCGAGAGAGATTTGAGATTCCGTAAGTAACTCAGCGAGTGCTTTCTAAGCTAAGAAGGGCTTGACTTGGAAGAAGAAAATGAAATACGAACAACCGCGCTGGTGGTAATAGATCGACTTTCATGCTAGTTCTTGCTCCAGCATGTTTGTTCCATTTCAGGGAAGGACGAGGTACCATGATACTTTCCGTTTTGTCGAGCCCAGCTTTGGTCTCTGGTTTGATGGTTGTACGTGCTAAAAATCCGGTACATTCCGTTTTGTTTCCCATCCCAGTCTTTCGCAACACTTCAGGTTTACTTCTTTTGTTAGGTCTCGACTTCTTCGCTATGATCTTCCCAGTAGTTCATATAGGAGCTATAGCCGTTTCATTCCTATTCGTTGTTATGATGTTCCATATTCAAATAGCGGAGATTCACGAAGAAGTCTTGCGCTATTTACCTGTGAGTGGTATTATTGGACTGATCTTTTGGTGGGAAATCTTCTTCATTTTGGATAATGAAAGCATTCCATTACTACCAACCCAAAGAAATACGACCTCTCTTAGATATACGGTTTATGCCGGAAAGGTACGAAGTTGGACTAATTTGGAAACATTGGGCAATTTACTTTATACCTACTATTCCGTCTGGTTTTTGCTTTCTAGTCTGATTTTATTAGTAGCCATGATTGGGGCTATAGTACTGACTATGCATAGGACTACCCACTCCGCGGTGAAAAGACAGGATGTATTCCGACGAAATGCTCTAGATTTTAGGAGGACTATAATGAGGAGGACGACAGAACCACTCACGATCTACTAAAGGGCAAGTAGCTTGATTGGTTCGAATCCAAGTCGTGAGAGTGAGGGTGAGGAAAAGGCGTAGGTTGGCCTGGCTTTGGCTTGCTCTGGTCATTATGGCGATTGATGATCCCTGTGCAAAGAATAATAGTCTCCGCGATCTTAGTTACCTTGATTTATTAAGAAATAGTATTGTAGGTGGAGCTCCATAACGTTCTAGCCTCGAGCGTTCTCAGCGAGACAGAGTTGGGGACAGGGTAACCGACCCAGTTGGAGTGGGGGAGCATACCTGAAAGGGAATCTCACTTTCATCGGAAATAGGCAAAAGACAGAGTCCAGTAAGATCCCTGCCCATTTAGTTCTCTTTCCGTAACTCGACATCGCACCTAAAAGGCAGGAAGAGTTGATACGGCGCAGAAGAGGTGAGGTCTCAGAAGAGGCCGCTAAAGTCTCTCTTTCAAGGTCTTTCTTGAGTTCTTGAATCGAAGAAAGGATTAAGAGAATCAATGGGCGATGAGGAGAGACCAGGATCGCACGAGACCAACGACAAGAATGCTCAGTGGCGCTCACAGCTAGGAAATCTGTCCCACTCCGCGGTAGGGCCGTTGCAGCTGGTATAGGCATGATCAGTAGTTCCAGTTGATTCGCTCTTCTTGTGGCTGCTGAGTCAGAGTACGAGGGCTAGGCCCAGCCCTTGTTCATTGAGGCGGTCAAAAGTAGAAAAGATATTTCACGAAAAAAAGAAGAACGAAGATCCCTAGGCAAACTTATTCCATGAACTTGATTCCGCCTTACGTCAGCATTCAAACTCTATTTATTAGTAGGGTCCAGGGGACCAGGGAAGAAGTACGCAAAGAAGAAGAGGGCTGAAAGAAATCAACGGTCGTCTTCTCGACCAAGAGGAAAAGCTGTCCCCCGTCTAAAAAAAGGCGGACTGATTTATGGAACTGAAACTCTCCAACTTTCTCTCTTATGTTTTCTTTATGGCATATATTTTGGACCGCCATAAAAGATAGGGGAGGAATCCCGCTCCGTCTTCCGCTCCGTGGGGTCCGGACCAAAGAAGCTCCGCGGACTTCCATTGACTTTTTCTTCCTCTAATATCAAAGTCAAACTTATATCCTTTAAGGAAAACTAGACGACTTCCCCCCTCTCCTTACAGTCGAGTTATTTCATAACCTCCGGACCAAAAAAAAGCTATTATGTCCACTCCTCTTATTCCTTTCATCTTTTTCTTCCTTAATTCGCCTCTCCTTTCAGTCGAGCCTTTATTTCATTATTTTTTGAATAAATACGCGCCTTGGGACTGAAAGAGATGCTAATGAAAGAGGTCGCTCGGTTCGCCTTTATCCTCATCACATCCTCTCGTTCGTAAACTCGTTCTCGACTGAATTCCGAAACCCCTTTCTTCGAGGCAGCCTGCTTGACTTGAGTGCTGCGGATGCTTGTTCTGCCTGTCCGACCCTTGTTTCTGAGGTTTTCAAATTATAGACTGACTCTAAAGGTGCGGATTAATAGTGGCGAGACTGGTCCGGAGCTTCTTTACCGAAGGCGTCACAGGTCCGGAGTCCGCAGTCCGTCCGGAAGAGCTATCTGTAGAACTATCAAGGGTCCTGCTGATTCATCCGGAGTCCGTAGGATTTATCCGGAGGACCTTCCTTAAGGGAAGAAGTAGGACCTTCCTTATCCATAAAAAACTAGGAGTAGTCCGAAGTCCGCAGTCCGGAAGATTCATCTGTAGTCCGAAGGATTTATCCGGAGGACCTTCCTTAAGGGAAGAAGGAGGACCGTCCATAAAGGAGTAGGACCATCCATTAGAAAGGGTCCAGCTGGTTTACCCGGAGGACCGTCCATTAGAAGGAGGACTATCCGCAAGGGTGGAAGGGTCCTGGTTCCGGAAGATTCATCTTCCGGACTATCCATTAGGAGTAGGACCTTCCTTAAGGAAAGGAGTAGTCCGTAGGATTTATCCGGAGGACCATCCATAAAGGAGGAGGACCCGTCTGTCCTTCGGACCTGTCTGTCCTTCGCAAATTCTTTGCGCCTTCAAATTTCAGGCAAAGAATATTGCGTGAGAAAATGCACAAAAAATGAAGAATTTGCAAGGTTTTGACCTTTGGACTGACGGCTTTTTTCTTAGGAGGACTGCCCACTCTATAAAATGCGTAGGACGTTTTTAAACCTACGGCAAGGAATGAAGGAGTCAAAAGGACGGTTCGAAGAAGATCGACTTAAGAGGCTCAATCATAAGATAAGTGGAAGATTTAGTTTACGAACGAGATAGAAGAGGGGGGCGAAGCGAAGCGACAACCTACTTAAACTCATATTGCATTGAGCCTCCTACGCGCGGTAAGGAATTCAGACTCGAGCGGTCGGAGTCCTTTCTTAAGAGGAGCGCAAATCGACATAGGAGCCGTAGGGAGAGGGTAGAATATCGAGACTGTAAAGGAGAGTGGAAAGGTGCTGCTTTGGAATCTGGTCTGGGTCTGTGACATCAGATAGCCAGCAATCGAAGAATGAGCCAAAGAGCCTTCTTCTAACTAGTTGATGGAGTCTTCTTCTTTGACTTTTTTGAGCATTTAGGCAGCGACAGCCCTCCACCTGCCGTAGTAGGCACTTCAACTTGAATCACCTTTCTGACTTAGAGCCTCGAGATTGCTTTGACATCTAATCAGATCTTTGTTGTAGGAGTACTGATCGATGAAGATTTTAGATAATTGCTCAAAGACGAGGCTAACTTAGAATGATCTAGTGACGTAAACCATTTCAGTGCAGGGCCCGTAAGACTCTTCTGGAAGAATCGGATGACAGCCCCTTCGTCTTTCTCTAAAGGGCAGACATCGGCACAATAGGCTTCTTGATTAGAGATGGGACAACCTTTTCCGTTGTGGGTGTGAATCAGATCAAAATCCCAGAATTAGGTGGACGCCAATGCCTTGCTCCAAAAATCCTCAACTTGAATTGAAAAGCATACTCGTTGCGCTGGGGGAATGGGATTTGCCCATAAGCTATAGGGTGCTTGGAGGTGAGCTAAAGTGGAATGACGGAGATTGGATGGCCTGGAAAGCTGGGTAGGCTTTGGTGGGGCGAGCTGTGGGCTACATTAGATATGGGTTGAAATGGCGAGAGCTGAGATAAGATGATGTTTGGGAAGAAGCAGACCCGATGGTGCCGAGAATCGAGGAATGAGAAAGTACTCCTTTCCTTACGGGGCTCATGGAGTAGCGTATTTCGAAAGAGGGGCCAAAGAAAGATTCTCATTTCGGGCCTCAGTTTCTGCATCATGATCCACCTAATATAGGTATTGGGACTGGCATATGGATTTTGAGAATGAATTGCTCCAGTCCAGGCGCAAAGAATATTGCGTGAATCAGATTTTCGGGGCGGATATGGGAGAACTAATTAAAGGAGGATTGTAGGAAAACGAAGGAGCTACTTGGGATTGGAGGAATGCCGAAGGCATTGCAGACATGCCGGTGGATATGGTGCTTTCTACGATAGTAATTAGTCTTCCCATTATCTTCTCTAACCTAGTCAAAAAAAGTATGACTGATTCCGAGAGGTTGTCGTGCTGACCGTACTAGTGTTGGGGGTGAGAACCGGTGGCAGCTCACCCTCCGAATCTTCTGACCGCCTCATCCGAGACCGAGATCGGGATAGGATAGGGCTTTGAGTTACCTCTAGCACCCAATTCTCAAATTCAGGTTCCGTGATGTCGAATTAGGATTGAAAGCGAGTTTTGACTCAAGGCAGACGTTGGCGCATCACTTTGACATAAGTTAGATATGCGCGCGAAGGTCTCGTTCAGGCTAAAATCTCAAATCTTTTCTTCGCACACTGGAAGACTAAGAAAATCTCACCTAACTGAATGTGCACTACACTCGATCAATCCACGAAGGTTTGGCACTTCGGAACGAACCCTCGGCTAGCTTTTTCATGAAATTTTGAGTGCATGAATCTACATATAAGCTATTTTGAAGCTCCTCTTATCTTATTTGGGATCTTTGCCTTGCAAATGAGGCATAAACCTTCCTTTCCGGGCTAGGACTGAGATCGGACTTATCGAAGCACGTTAGCAATCCGGTTCAGGAAAGCAGGTAAAGGCATCCACTAGATTCCCATCTTTCTTGATATGATGCAATTCTCTCTTTTCTTTGCTTTGGCTTGCGAGAGACTGTCAAAATCAAATCAATCAGTTTCTTAGTCATTCTATGTTGAAGAAGCTAGATCGCTCATCATCATTTTTCTTGATTACAGACATCGAATAGACAATCTTTTAGACTCTTTTTTTTTCTATATATCAGTAGAAAGGAAGAAGAAATGCACCGCTTTCTAATTGAAGAAGAGCAGAAAAAAGGATATGAGACTGAAGAAGTCAGTTCTCTCGTCCTACTCCTTCTCTTGTGGGTATGACGAGCGGCTGCGGGGAACTCCGCGAGGGCGATAGGCCCACAGCACCTTATATGCATGGTTCTTTGCTCATCCCCCGTACCCCAAAAAAGAAAAGAAATGGAAGGGAATGACCGGTTATGGAAGGAAAACCCCTGTACCCCCTGCTTCCAGGGCCATCTGGGCCGGAAGGAATGCCAGAAGCAAAGGATTCCGTCGCACTGTGTAAGCAAGCAGACAGGCAGGGCAAGAAAGACCACAGGCCAGTTCTCCCAAGATGCGGTCAAGGACCCGACAGGACATTTTTCATGTCCCAAGAACAGAGGAGAAGATACCCTCTATGGACCAGGACGAGGCTGCTACTCTATCGACGCCTGTATGCGGACACAACTTCAAGGGGTGAGCCTTTCTCCTAATCCGACATGGACCTAGAACTCGCCCTTTCGGTACCTGTGAGGCAAGCTTTTTCTCTGCCGGTAGCTGGTCAAGAGTAAAGGCGAAGCTTGGATCCGCCTTAGAAGAAAGGTTAGAGCAGTTGTCCGACTTGCATCCGTCAAATTCAAGGTCTATTCCTGACTTTCCCTATTTCATCCTATCTGAATTACGACTTAGTTAGCCTTTATCAGACAGTTCTTGCTTTCCCCGCGAAGAAAGTGATAGCTTTCCTAGCCTTTATCTGATGGTTAGATCTTGACCCGAAAGTGATCGATCCTCTTTTCTAACTCTTATTCATGCATTTCAAAAAGAAGGAAAGAAAGACCCCGTTTTGCACTCCCGTAGAAGGAGTCGTCTTTGATTATTCTATTTAAGAAATTCTTTCTCTCTTATATAAAGAAAGTCCTTTCTCAATAGCACGAATCTTACATTGAGCCTCCTTCAGCATAATCTATTCAATGCGCCTGTCTGTCATCTGGACCCCTTATAATTGGTGGGTGGGCCATAGATCTTTGCACCTTGCCTCCGTCCGGAGTCCGCAGGATTCAAACAACAAAGGTCCAGGTTCCGCAGTCCGGAAGATTCATCTGTAGGACTATCCAAACAAAGGTCCAGGGTCCGTCCGGAAGAGCTATCTGTAGGACCATCCATTAGGAGTAGGACTATCCGCATCCATAAAAAACTAGGAGTAGTCCGAAGTCCGCAGGGTTTACCCGGAGGACCGTCCATTAGAAGGAGGACTATCCATTAGGAGTCCGGAAGATTCATCTGTAGAACTATAAAGGGTCCAGCTGTTTACCCTACGTCCGGAAGATTCATCTGTAGGACTATCCGCAAGGGAAGAAGGAGTCCGGAAGATTCATCTGTAGGACCATCCATTAGAAAGGGAAGAAGGAGGACCGTCCATTAGAAGGAGGACCATCCATAAAGGAAAGGGAAGAAGGAGTCCGGAAGATTCATCTGTAGGACTATCCGCAAGGGAAAGGAGTAGGACCATCCATTAGAAAGGGAAGGAGTAGTCCGTAGGATTTATCCGGAGGACCTTCCTTAAGGGAAAGGAGTGGGCTTAGACTGGACCACTAAGGATGCCTCCGGTAAAGGAGTTGTCTTGTCTTCTTCCTGTCGAGTTTAGTTTAGTAGGTTCTGAGTCGGCGTAAAAGTTGCTTTCGCTAAGAATGAATAAGTTGATATGAACAAGCGAAAGAAAGAAGATGAATGAAATGCCTATCCCTAGAAGTGAGATTTGACGTTCCAATCATAAACCCGCAAACTCAGGATCGGCGAATGGGGAATTCTCAAACAGAATGGGACGCGCCTCAAGCTATGGGCAATGCTAAACCTGTCAAATCCGTCACTCGTGTGCCACAATTCAAGTAATGATAGGCAGAAGTCAAGCAATTCCAGGGACCAACTCTATGGGCCTAGTAATCTAACTTCATGCCCGAGGGCTGGCGCATTAGGAATGGGAGATTCTACCGTAGCATCACTCCTTAGAGGGGAGAAGCTATTCAAGAAAGGCAAGGCTCAGAAGTTAGTAGTCGATCGGGCTAACCCAACTCGATCTCATGGTACGGCGTCCCCTTCCTTTTCTCGGTCGACTTTGACAAAAGAAAGAGAGAAGTATCAGGGGGCAGAAGGTAAATGAACCACTACGCGGTCAATGTCTAGCTAAAGGCAGAGTTGGGGGGACAGGTTGACGGGGCATTGTGACTGACCCACGCACGCAAATCTACCTAGCTTGAGTTCTTTCCCTTTCTTCAGAGTTCTCCTAGGCTTTTTCTTAGCGTGAACCTAATAAATACTTCATAAAAGGCTCCCACGGGGCGGTCAGGGTATTTATATAAAAGACAAAGTCAGTCGTGCAAGAGAAAGACAAAGAGAAAAAAGAAAGAAAGTGCTCATTCGAGAAAGACCCACTACGCGGTCTTCTCTGATTAGCTGCTCTTCTTATTAGTTTAGAGGAGAAAGGCGAGAGAGAGGAGTGAAACTGCTCGACCAGAGGGAGAGGAGTCTTAGATCTTTCCGTTAAGTTAAGGTCGTCCTTTCCTTGCGAACTCATCCATTCCATGGGCGAGATTGGCCGATTTCTTGATTGACTTGGAAAAAGAGATCTCGGTTTCGGCCATAGGCTTTCTCTTTCTGGGAGTTTGAGTAGGTTTAGGAGTGAAAGGCCTTAAAGAAGGGAAGGAGTGAAACGGGGGAGTCAAGCTAGATACATAAGCTGATTCCTCAACATAAAGCGATCGAGTGTACGGAAGGGAAGGAGTGCATCCATGGGTGCTCCTTCTATTTTGATTTTCATGGGCCAGGTCTCCCGAACGATCATAGTACGGCCGCTCATTGAATATGAAATCAATCGGTAGATCTCACTTCCCTTCCCCCATACCATAGCCAGAAGGGATAGCGTATCTACAGAAGAGAGAGTACAGGCCTTTACCCAACATTGAGTTTAGACGGAGCTCGACTGCCTTTATTATGCTAGGCTATAGGCTGAAGCATGCTTCTTTGACAAAAAAGTCTTTTTCCATGACAATAGTCGCGACTATAAAGGGCGGGGCAGTAAGCTCTCTATCAACAAGAGGGGGGCTCTTCCCCTTTGTCAACGACACTAAGGACCGGGGCGAGCGGACCAAAAAATAGGCGAAGATAGAAGCGACTGAAAGTTCGCCCTTTACAAGGTCAGAATGACCTCTTTTATCCGTCCTCCGGCTTGAAAAGTAGACTCTACCCCAAAAACAAAGGGCTAGATGACTGATTAATGGAACTCAAAACCGGAGGACTCTACCCGCGGAGGGAGCCGTAGGCTTTCCTTCTTCTTCTGAACTTACGATATTTCTCAATGAAAGAGAGAATGAAGAGTACTAAGAATCAAGAAAGCGCATTCATTCCTCAAATTCTTTGAGCCTCTTTCTTTCTCTTAAACGTAGTCTCCTTTCTTCAGATATGAACAAGATCTCAGAAGATAATCAAGTCTTTTCCTTTTCTTTCATTTTCCTTTCACTTTCTTTCTCTCTTTTGCCCACGTAGCGGCGTACCGACTGACTTCTTGCTTTATTTGAGTACGAAACCAGGAAAGGGGTACTCTGACCCGCCCACCGACGACCCGGGAACATAAATAGAGTCAAGACATCTGTGGAGAATGTACCAAAATCAGCTACGTAATGGCTATAGTTTCCCTTTGTCTTCTCAGTGGAAGAAAGCCAGATCCGATCCATTGAGGCGGGAATTCGAACTTCAAGAGGGAGCCTCATCCAGATCTTGCCATTAGAACTTCCCGAGCGCGAGTAGGTAGGCTTTCTTTCTTCTATGCTGTTCTCATTAGCTAGAACAATCAATTGTCACTATGAAAATCGAAAGAAATCCCCTCACCTATCTCAAAGGAATTAGAAAGAATTTCTCTAGGCGGGCGAGGCAGCTGTCTCTTCCATATTCGCGTGGTGGACACGGCTTCCCCAATAGCAGTCCCACCAATTCTCGTCTCTGAAAGACTCCACTCAATGCCAAATTGGGTTTATCCTCCATTTTCCTGTATTTAGGGGAATGAGTCCCGTTCTGCGGCTGGTTAGGAAGTTGCCCTCGCTTGAGTTCTTTCAGAAGTAGTAGCCCTTTCTGTTGAAACAAGCGATTCTTTAGAATGAATATTCTTCCACAAGAATGAAATTCCATCAATTCCAAGCCTATCCAAGAAGAAACTTAAGGATTACTATCAATGAAGAGAATCAAGGCAAAGAAAAGGTGAATATGTTCATAGCACAAGAATAAGGAAGGCCGTCAGTCCTTCGGACGAGTCAAATCCCAATGGATGGAATGAAGAAAGTAGTCGACCAGTCACCTGGACCTTTCTTTTTGGAACCTACTTAAAGGAATAAAAAGAAGTGAAGCACATTGAATTTTGATGAGACTGAGCCTTTGGCTTTCTTCTTTGAATGCGGATAATGAAATGGATAAAGAAATAGTGGGTTCCTTCGGGAAAGCTTCTAGCCGATCCATTCCAATGCTACCAGTACTTCTTCTTAAAAAGTCCTTTTTATTCCATGCTCCCGACCTAAAGAAATAAGTTGAGCTGCTTTCCAGTCGAAAGAGAAAAAGATACTTCCTCTTGGGAGACGCCGATCTCGCTTCTTAGTTCCCCACGTAGCGCAGTCCGAATGGAATCAAAAAGAAAGCGGAAATCTGAGCAATATTCTTTGTCAATATTCTTTGATCCTCTCCGCAATAGCACGAATCTTAGATCTCGCCTTCTTCATTGATTCTTCTTTATCCATATCTTAATGAAAGGGAGTTCTCGCCTTCGCCCGTGTCCCGCTACGTTTTCTTTCATTGGCGGAGTGGGGAAAGGTCTGATGAATCAATCCTTCATCCTACTAATAATCCATATAGAAAATAAGAGCTAGTCAAGCGACTCCAAGAGCAGGCACAAGAACGAGATCGACGCCTAACCCAGCACCGGAAAGAGGTGGGTGGGGTTCGCTTCCCTTCTTCCATTGTGGCACTAGAAGGAAAAATAATGGATTTCTTTCTCACGCAAGAATATCCCTGTTTTCTCGCCTTCGGACCGTCCTTCGGACAGACGGGTCCGGAGGACCTGTGACGCCTTCTATCCTGTCCGTAGTCCGCAGTCCGTCCGGAAGAGCTATCTGTAGTCCTACGTCCGTCCGGAAGAGCTATCTGTAGTCC